>OZ038450.1:32547354-32627765 GCA_964036195.1 Sphaerolaimus hirsutus | reverse complement strand
GTGACACCGACATTGTTTTAACGTGTGTTCTGCAGTACACAGAACACAAACTACAGTTATTGTCATGTACGTTCCCTTTACACTCAATTTGGGGGGGGGGGTATTTCGAGGGGGGGGGTGATTGTTTCATAGTGGTTCCGAGAGGGGGGGGGGGTCAAACGAGGGGGGGGGGTATTTCGAGGGGGGGGGGGGGTATTTCGAGGAAATACGGTAACTGTTCTGCACACAAAATTACTCTTATTTTTTGTATCTACCATGGATTGTTTCATCACTCCTATTTGGCCCGCCCTGTTAAATACTTGATTTCGATACTGCGACAGCATCAATTGCGGATGAACACGCAAATGCTTCACTAATCGCTGATGCAAACAAAGATGTTCATTGGCCACTGAAAGTACCATATTTATTTATTGACATGTTTTCCCGCCAACCAAATATAGCGTGAGGAACATTTTAGGAAAATGTAAATTTCACAGAATTCACAAGAAGACTGGTGGCAGTCCCAAGCCCTGTAAAGTGTCAAATGTAAATTTCACAGAATTCACAAGAAGACTGGTGGCAGTCCCAAGCCCTGTAAAGTGTCAAATGTAAATTTCACAGAATTCACAAGAAGACTGGTGGCAGTCCCAAGCCCTGTAAAGTGTCAAATGTAAATTTCACAGAATTTACAAGAAGACTGGTGGCAGTCCCAAGCCCTGTAAAGTGTCAAATGTAAAGTCAAGTGCAAAGTAAAGTGTCAATCAAAACAAAAAAGGAGATATTTTATTACTGAACTTTGTATGACAATTGACACTTTACATTTGAAACTTTACTTTGCACTTTACAGGGCTTGGGACTGCCCCCTGACTAAATATGTGAAATTTGTTATTTTTTATATACGAATGTCTTCAAATCACTGTGATCACTATCACTCCCCAGTCACGCAGCTGGCATGACATTGCATTGGTCTGGTACATTGCACTGCCCGTGGTAGTACTGATAATAAATACATCTTTTTTATTGGATTGTACTAAACCTGGGGCAAAGTTAAATTCTCCCTTTTTTTCTTCTTCAAATTATGCCCTATGCCTAACACGCATTACAAAAAAACCCCTGTGAAAAACAGCGTATTTCCTCGAAATACGCCCCTAAAGATAACCCCCTCGAAAAAGTCACAATGACAATACCAATGTGAATGACTTTGATAACAATTGTAAAATAACAAGGGATCAGAAAAAAGTGAGTGCCCGCAAAATTCGATTGAACGTTCCATAGCAGTTATCTCTTGATAACACAATTCAGAGTTTTGAGTTTTTAAAGTTTTGTTTGGGTTAACAGGTTGATAAAAGGATTCCCTTAAGCTGCGTTCAGACTGCAAAATGTGCCGACAAATAAAAAAGTGAAAAAGTTCCATAAATCCGGAATAAAGTTCCATATCTGCGAGAAAAAAACCGTGAAGTATACTCACTAGTTAGGTGCACTCACACAGAGTTGTTAAAATACCGGTATTTTTGGAAAGTGTAAGTGTAAGTGTAAATACACTTTCCAAATTTTGAGTATGGATACCAAAAGTGTAAGGTATTTTAAAAATACCTAGGAAAGTGTAAAAAAAGTGTAAGTGTAAAATTTTTTTTAGAAAGAGCTATCACTGTTGAGCATTAGAAAACACCACCGTTTTCACCTTTAGATCAATTTATTTGTCATTTTCATGCATTATTTCACGTTTTACTGCCGTTTATGAAACATTTCAGACTGTAACAAATACTGTAGTGGTATGAAGTTCCCTAATAATGGCACTTTTACAGTGTTGATATTTTACTGATGCAGCAATGCAATACACACTGTTTAAATGCAAGAATGGACATGCAGCAAATGTCAATGCAAAAGCGAGTTGACTTTGTGTCCAGCTGGTGAATTTCCATTGATCTTGTCCTTTTTACAAAAGTATGATGAAACTGTAGAATACCATGAGTACTGATCAAAGGTTGGAGATCAAAGCCTAGTTTGTACATTTGCCATATTTTCTACATTCAATGCATAACTGCATGTGTGCACTATGCAGTTATTTTTTATAGATGACCCTATTTTATGCTTTCTTGAAAGCATAAAACAGGGCCATCTGAAAGAAAAAAATACACTTTCTGTACCCGGGTATTTTGCTCAGGAAAGTGTTAAAAAAGTGTATGGGTATTTTATGAAAGTGTAAGTGTAAGTGTAAATATAAATACCCATTTACCCGGGTATTTCGGGTAAGTGTAAATACACTTTTGCAACTCTGCACTCACATGCCAAATTTCAGATAAATCAGTCTTTTCGTTTCATAAACTCGGCGGACATGAAACGAATCAGTGATTCGGCCCTTCGTTACCAATGACGTGTGTTTTTAATTCGAACTTGAATGGACGGATTCCATTCGGTTCATGATACATTTGATTCAATCCGACTTTTTATGCGAGAATGATGTGAATTTGATAGACAACTCGTTATAGAACGTCGGATTGTTAGGTCTTAGGTCAGATCTTACCGTCGCAGTCCCGACAAATTCATTCAAAAAATTACGTATGAACTTACCGCTGCGTCCAAGTTACTGTTGCGTTTTATATGAACAAAGTAAAAGACGCGTGATTTCCGTTCGCGTCAACGATAATGACCGCGGAATGCAAATAAGTCAACACAAGTGTCAACTCGTGTGTGGGCTGCCATTAGCAACCAATTGCGGTCGCTTTATCGCATTCCGCAGTCATTTTTGTTGACGCTGACGGAAATCATGCGTCTTTCATATTTGGTAACATTCTCGCAAACAGTAACTTGGACGTGTGCCAACTACGAATATACGCAGTTGTACGAAAATTCCTTAGACCATTGACTTCTATAATGTCCGTCGAGTTTAGTTATAAGCATTTGAAAATTTTTGCGTTGTCAGTTTGCTTTTTTTGATCAAATTTTTAAAATGCTTATAACTATGGAACGAAAAGCCCGATTTATCTGAAATTTGGCATGTCTGTACACTGAACTAGTGAGTATACTTCACTGTTTTTTCTCGCAGATATGGTACTTTATTCCGGATTTATGGAACTTTTTCACTTTTTTATTTGTCGGCACATTTTGCAGTCTGAACGCAGCTTTATAAAACCAACCAACAAGAAGCGAAATTAGTCTTCTGGGGCAAATAAAATGGGCTGGTGAAGATGGGCTATACATTTCTACATCCCCGCTGGAATGACGTCACATAACCAAACCATATGTCTTGAAAACTTGAAACCTTAATCATTGAAACTGCTTAGAATATCATTTATTTTTTGTTCAATTTTTACCCACCCTTCTATTGGAGAGGCCGTTCTATTGGAGACGCCCTTCTATTGGAGACCCGCCCTTATATTAGAAGAAATACAGTATGTGGAAAAGGCGGCCTACTTTTTGGTGATTGTCAGCATTGTATAAAAATTATTTGTATACAAATTATAAAAACATTGTAAATACAAAAATTGTATAAACATTGTACAAAAATTGTATTTTATTTTAATTTTTTTGATGTCATAAAAAATAAAAATAAACCATTTTGCAATTTTTTGACAGAAATGTACAAAAAAATGGGAATGTGTGTAACAGGAAGTTGCGTGATAACAATAATGACCAACCTGCTTCGAATAAAAATAAATAAGGCAAAACACAAAACAGACGTTAGTAGAACCACCATAGAATGTGCCATCGATGCCATATGACTCTGGTTTATCAAATCTAGTCACACGATAAAGCTCACATGCTGTCTGAAAATTTTGCAATCGATTCAGTAAGTTTATTAGAATGTAGCAGAGTTCCAAATCGTGTTTACGTTTACCCGAAATACCCAGGTATTTGGGTATTTATACTTACATTTACATTCACATTTTCCAAAAATACTATTACGGCGGCGGCTGTCCAGTGCCTGGCGCGAGGGCGGGTTGGGAGGGATTTTATTACCGAAAATAAAAATAAAAATCGGACATGCGTCTTATGCAAACTTGGCAGCTGGCCAGAAATTTTGAAATCACCATAAAAAAGGGTATATAACCATGTATAACGATAAAAACAGCGACTACGTAGGTCAAAGTTTCCAAAATGGGTCGAATTTGAGCGGTTTTTGGCAAAAAAGTGCAGGCGGGTGGGAGCGGGCATGCCTGCCCAATCAAATCTGGGCCTGGACACATAACTATCCAACATGTTTTTATAAATACGTATAAATTTATGCCGCATTCAATAACAAATTGTAAATTTACCCTGCTCAACTATTTTATTATTTGACTACTGTATTTCCTTGAAATACCCCCCCCTCGATTTACCCCCCTCTCGAAATACCCCGTCAAAAAGGAAACTATGAATTTATAAATCCCCCCTCGAAATCCCCCCCAATTTACTGTATAGAGAACGTGATGCGATTTGTGATCCGGGAAACGCAGAACACATGTTAAAAACAATGACTGTGTTCTGTTAGAACAGGGTTTATAGCATCTACATACATATAGGTATAAGTTTATAGAGTCTTATAAATGGCAGTCTTTGTTGCATTCTTCGATGTCTGTGTTCATTACAAGCGACAATTTCGTATTGGGATTTCGAAAAAAATTTCTGGCAAAAAATAACACGCCTCGAAATAACCCCCTCACGTTTAACCCCCCTCAAAATTCCCACTGAAAAAATAAACCCCCCAGGGGGTAATTCGAGGAAATACGGTATTCTTTGTTATCCAATTTATATACCGTATTACCGTTTTTATACCGGATTATATATATATTATATATACCGTATATATATATACCGTATTAGCGTTTTGATATACCTTATATTGTTTTCACCAGATTTTGCAAACACATTACCAACAGTGAACAACAATGCAATTCATTTTTTCAAACTGGAATGTAACAAAAGGGTGAATACAAGTCACAAATACAAGTTGTATGTACGAACTTGTCTTGGTGTTCTTCTGCACCAGTTTTCCGCCGTGTTTGGCAATGATTTTTATGATTGTATGCGTTTTGGCCAGCTGTGTCTTATATTAGAGGTGTACATTATATTGGAGGGCGGCATTTTATTTATTTGGTCATGTTCAAAAAAGCCAAAAGGCATACCTTATATAAGAGGGTACCTTATATTGGAGGTATACCTTATATTGGAAGTAATATGGTATTTAAATTTGTAGCTGCAATGCAAACTGGCAGAAATAGATACAGCATTGTGTAACTTCTAAGTACAGGTATTCAAAAATGTTTTAAAAATATTATGTGAAGAAATAGATATTATAATCATATTTTATTTTTTTTTATTTGGGCCAAATTTTAAGCCTCAGCCCTATATATGTTTCCATTTTACAAACAAAAAACACAACACAACATTTACTCATTTTTCATAAAAATACCTTTATAAAACTCTATATAATTGTCTCATTTCAAGTGACAGAATTATATTTCCAAACAGTGAGATCAGACCTCTGCTATGTGGGTAGACACAATGCTTTGGTAGGACAAAGAAATTGAAATTCTGCTTCACTGGGACTACAAATAAATAAAGGTAAAAACTACATTTTAAAAAAGGAAACATATTTAGTTGTTAGGCTGTTTGGCATAAACAAAACCCAAATAAAAACAAATAAAAACAACAACAACCAAACAACAAAAAAAACCCTCCCACTATTTTATTAATTTTGGTGCATTTGCATTGATTTGCTATGCATTTTCTTTGAAAATTCCCCTTTACAAACATCTGTGCAATGCATAACCCCCCCCACATAATTTTGAGTAAAAGAAACTACCATTTATTTATGTGTTTCTTTTCCTATATGGAAAACTACCTGATCATATGTAAAATGTGCAGTACATAGGCATTTATGTATCTATGTATGGTGTGTACTATAGATACTACCATAATTGAAATTGTACTTATTTACTTATCATGTATGAGGTGTAAATACATATGTACTTCAGTACTTCTGCCCAGCAGGTAGACTAATAAATACAAAACTTTGTCTGCATGTGCATCTGGACAAGTACATACTATGTATTCATCCATACATGCAGACTTCTACCAGGCAGGAAGTTTTTAAATAAAACTTCAATGCATGATCTGAACAAGTATTGACCTGCATCAGACTGGTAGTCAAAAACTAAAACTCTATGCAGGTGCAGTGGTGTGAGTACATACCTATGTATTTATTTACCCATACACACAAATTTCTGCCAGGCAGAAAGTTTTAAAATATTTCATGCCTCTGTACATCTACCATATACCTTATGTATGCATGTACATTGTATCTGACAGAGAGAGTTTCCATGTATTGAGCATACCTGAGAATGCACTGGTACTTGCCTTGTGCAGGGAATCTTCTGTCAAATGCATGTACATCTACCATATACCTTATGTATGCATGTACTTTGTACTTGACAGCAAGAGTTTCCATGTATTGAGCATACCTGTAAATGCACAGGTACTTGCCTTGTGCAGGGGACTTTCTGTCAAATGCAAAGTGTATGTAACATAGGTACACACATACCTTGTATTTCTCTGTGTAAACAACTACCATATCTTATTTTCCCTGTGCTAACTAAAGTTGTGTTTCAGTAGGGGTCACATCTAATTGGGCTGGAAGAAGCACTTTGCTTTGTTTCATGCCTGGGTTACTGTAATAGTACCTGTATACATGTATGAGCCCTGAACCATATAAATATGGGTGGCAAAGCAAGCAAAGGCATCACTTGCAGTTTTCATTTCAACACTTCTACCTGTTCTTGTGCTATATATTTACTTATGTCTATTCTATGATTTGTTCATTCTATTGCTATATATTGCTATTGCTCCTTGTACTCTACATTTGTTTTTGGGCTTTTGCCCCTTTCATTTCTATCATTGAACCAGTGTATATCTAACTTTGAATCATAGCATAGAGGTTATGATTCTGTCTTAGATTTGAATTTTGTAAATTATAAGTGTGAACCACAATAGTGATTTGTGTGGTTCACACATTAGATGATAAGTAGTGTATTGATGCTAAGTTTGTAATATCCCATTGTACTATTTTTTATGAGAAAACATTGTAAATATACTCTCAAAACTTGTAGACTGAGTTAATTGTCAGTGACTTTTTTTTAACAAATATACTTACTCAATAAATACAATATAAAATTACTCAAAACAGTTTTATGAACTACCCAAAAATTAAATAGAAAGAAAAACATAAATTTTATATGGGCCATATTTAAAACTGTACCTAAAGTTCCTGTTTTGTCTGATTGCCTACCACATTTTTTTGTTAGGAACTTAAAGTACCACAACCAGGCCCATATTTTCACTCATAAAGTTTACATAATTTTTGCCATCTTACATTTTGTCACCACTGGTACTTTAGAAGGTACAGAACTGGCGAGCGCGGCATTGTTCTCTCAACAGAACAGAACTTGCACCCTACATTTTTTTACATTGCCAACAGATTTGGCAAGCAGAGCTTCTGAAGGGAATTATCCTTTAAATCTAAGCTGTACCCTTCCCACCCTACATTATTTTTTTATACCCACCAACCAGAACTGGTGAGTACTGTAGCTTCTATCTTCTAGATATCTTCTTTAAAAAAAATAAATACTTTCTGTTCAAAACCTCTACTTTCTGTCCCTTATTCTCTGATTATTTTTGCCTTTCACTTTCTTATGAGGGGGCTAAGGGCAATTGTGACATTTGCCCTGTTCACAGTTTTTAACTGTGAAGGTGAAAAAGCAAGAACATTTTAGAAGTAGTTTTTGCTGGTTTGTTCCCCTTTAAGGCTGTGGAAGTCACACAAAAGTTAGCTTTAGAGTCACACTCACTAAATTTTCAGTGTGTATGAAAACATCACTGTGTGTACTTTTTCACAGAGGTTTATGCAGTGAAAGTCAAAAATATTGCAATCACAAACATTATTGATTGCAACACCTCCAAAACACACATTTCAGTGTGTTATTTGCATCACTTTTTGTGAGTAAATTTTTTTTCAATTTGATACAGATTATTTTTTTTTGGATTTTTACATGAGTAAATTTGATGTGGGCATATTCATTTTTCAAAAATTTGCAGTGCATTTCAAATTCAATTTTTAATCTTCTGAAAATTCACATCTTTAAGCTAAAAAATTATTGCACCAGAGGTTTTGCTACTTTCATAAATTTAAATTTCAACTACTTCGCTTCTACAGAATTTGACACAAGACTATCAAAAAAAATAACAACAGAAGCACCGACCTGGTGAGTATTTGGAAATTGTATTATTTTCAATTTTACTAGTATTCAATCTGAGTGTGTCTATCTACATCAGCACAAGGTTTGTTTGCATTAATTTTGTGAGACACCAAATCAAACAGTTTCACTAATCATTGGTAAGAAATGGCTGAGTGTCACATCACATTTCCTGATTTTTGGGAAAATTATATTGATATCCCATTACAGAGCCCCTATTTCAAAGGGATAACAACATCAAAACTTGACAGTTTAAAGGCTGCATTTGCTTTGATCAAAAGTCATGATTTTGACTTCACATATCTAAATTATGAGCAAATGCAAGAGGTAGCATTAGGCTTTGAAATTGAATTAATACACAGTTCATTGGTAGATAACTCCCCCTGGCTTGGGCTGGAGGGTACTATACTAGCTCAAAGGGCTTTTGCTTTGTTAACAGAAGTTTATGCATACCAAAATCATGAAGAAGCTTTGGCTTCAATTGGTATGGACTGTGAATATCAATTAAATCAAGACTTGATAAACATGACAGAAACTATAAATATAAAATTTGAGGAAATACACAAAGGTAAATATCCCTGGCCTATTTTGCCTTTGAATAGAGGAAAAGAATCCATTATATATGCATGTAATATGCTTAAACTAAAGCACATAACATGGGGAAGCAAAAATAGTATTGGTGATGATTCTGAATCGCAGTTATCCCATGCTCTTAGTGAAATATCAATCAAACAACAAGGTGAACCTATTCAAGAACAATTTCTTGGACCAAATTTGTTGGCCCCTGGAGCTACAGGTGCTTCAAAGCCACAGGAACTACAAGCTAATTTGTTACAAAACACCATATATGGGAACCCTGAAATGTTCAACAATAACATGCCAGTACAACCCCACATAAGTTTGCCAGCTAATGATTATTTATCTTCAAATGCACTTCCTAGTATGTTGCAACCAAAGGATATTCAAGAAATACCTACTCAAAAAGTAAATAAAGAAAATGAACTAATTATTCCCCCAAAACATGGGGAAACTGAAGATTGGGATGCTGAATTGGAAATAGAAAGGAAAATGTTATATCTTGAAAAACAGTGTGGTATTTTCACTGGGGAAAATGGTGAAAACTTTACAGAATGGGTTCATAAATTGGAAAATAAATTTCATGAACTCAAAATTAATGGTGATTACATCAAAGCCATTCTTGCCTTGAAATTGATTTCAGGTGCAGCAGAAGATGCTTTAATTGTATTAGCACCACAAGAAAGGTTTTCCTTCAATGCTATTATTACTCAGTTAAGAAGGTCATTGAAATATTTAATACCAGCATCAGCTAAAGAAGCATTTTTCAATTTTACACAAGAAAAGATGGATCCTGCTACATTTTTTTATCAGAAGTACAAAAAGGCAATAATAGCCTTTGGCCCAGCTTCTAACTGGTCTATAAAGACAAAGCACGAAATAACTTCAAACATTGTAACCACCCTTGATCCAAACTTAAGGGAAATATGTGAGACTGTTTCCATAAGCAAAATGAGTAAAATTGGTGGGGATGCAAGCATCTCTTTAAATGAAATTGAAATGATTTGCATAAATGGTAGGGCTTACTTAACCATACCAAAACAATCAAAAATAAATAAAATGGATGTGGATGTTGAACTTGATGAAACATTGGATGAAATAAATAAATATCATCAAAACCCCCAGCCAGACAATGGGCATTTAAAACATCACACAAATGCTCACAAATATTGGCAAACTTCCAAGGATGAATTAAAGCCATTCTATAATAAGAGTCATGATGACATATCTGAGTCTGCTACTTTTTGTTCCGACTCTGGGTTGGAGAGCTTGTTCTCCGATAAAGATGCAAGTGAATGTACTGTAAACTTAATGTGTCTAATGGAAACATTTCACCCTCACAGGAATGATGCAACAACAATTCAAACATATCTGGGATCTGTGAAGGCTCCTGTAGTGCATCTCAGTAACAGGATGGATGATGAACATAATGAAAATGCATTGGTCATAATGCAAAATTCCACCAGGATCACCAGAGGAAAGGAGGGCAAATCAACACAATTCCAGTCTACACAGGCCAAATCAAAGGGTGTGAACAAAATGGGATGTACCAAGATAAACATGGAAAGTGGCAAGATGGACTGCAAAGGATAACTGGGGAACTTTGGTGAACATGTGAAAATTTTGATTTTTTAAATTAAGTTAGCAAAATTAATTTATGTATCAATTTTTATAAATTTTCATCCAAGTTATTTTTCTACAATAGGGCAATGCGATCACACAATCTTTTCCAGTAGTGTAGGTAAACAAAATCTGCCTGGGATTACAAATGTAATCTTTTAAAAAGATTAATCAAACACTTCCTTTCCAAAATGCATTTATTTGTAAATACCCAACCATTTTACAACATTTTTGAAAGTGCAATTTATGCACTATGCACTCAAAACTAAATCAATATTTTTTTAAATTAAATACTTGGGACAGTATTTTCTTAGGGAGGGGCTTTACCTGTAACTTCTAAGTACAGGTATTCAAAAATGTTTTAAAAATATTATGTGAAGAAATAGATATTATAATCATATTTTATTTTTTTTTATTTGGGCCAAATTTTAAGCCTCAGCCCTATATATGTTTCCATTTTACAAACAAAAAACACAACACAACATTTACTCATTTTTCATAAAAATACCTTTATAAAACTCTATATAATTGTCTCATTTCAAGTGACAGAATTATATTTCCAAACAGTGAGATCAGACCTCTGCTATGTGGGTAGACACAATGCTTTGGTAGGACAAAGAAATTGAAATTCTGCTTCACTGGGACTACAAATAAATAAAGGTAAAAACTACATTTTAAAAAAGGAAACATATTTAGTTGTTAGGCTGTTTGGCATAAACAAAACCCAAATAAAAACAAATAAAAACAACAACAACCAAACAACAAAAAAAAACCTCCCACTATTTTATTAATTTTGGTGCATTTGCATTGATTTGCTATGCATTTTCTTTGAAAATTCCCCTTTACAAACATCTGTGCAATGCATAACCCCCCCCACATAATTTTGAGTAAAAGAAACTACCATTTATTTATGTGTTTCTTTTCCTATATGGAAAACTACCTGATCATATGTAAAATGTGCAGTACATAGGCATTTATGTATCTATGTATGGTGTGTACTATAGATACTACCATAATTGAAATTGTACTTATTTACTTATCATGTATGAGGTGTAAATACATATGTACTTCAGTACTTCTGCCCAGCAGGTAGACTAATAAATACAAAACTTTGTCTGCATGTGCATCTGGACAAGTACATACTATGTATTCATCCATACATGCAGACTTCTACCAGGCAGGAAGTTTTTAAATAAAACTTCAATGCATGATCTGAACAAGTATTGACCTGCATCAGACTGGTAGTCAAAAACTAAAACTCTATGCAGGTGCAGTGGTGTGAGTACATACCTATGTATTTATTTACCCATACACACAAATTTCTGCCAGGCAGAAAGTTTTAAAATATTTCATGCCTCTGTACATCTACCATATACCTTATGTATGCATGTACATTGTATCTGACAGAGAGAGTTTCCATGTATTGAGCATACCTGAGAATGCACTGGTACTTGCCTTGTGCAGGGAATCTTCTGTCAAATGCATGTACATCTACCATATACCTTATGTATGCATGTACTTTGTACTTGACAGCAAGAGTTTCCATGTATTGAGCATACCTGTAAATGCACAGGTACTTGCCTTGTGCAGGGGACTTTCTGTCAAATGCAAAGTGTATGTAACATAGGTACACACATACCTTGTATTTCTCTGTGTAAACAACTACCATATCTTATTTTCCCTGTGCTAACTAAAGTTGTGTTTCAGTAGGGGTCACATCTAATTGGGCTGGAAGAAGCACTTTGCTTTGTTTCATGCCTGGGTTACTGTAATAGTACCTGTATACATGTATGAGCCCTGAACCATATAAATATGGGTGGCAAAGCAAGCAAAGGCATCACTTGCAGTTTTCATTTCAACACTTCTACCTGTTCTTGTGCTATATATTTACTTATGTCTATTCTATGATTTGTTCATTCTATTGCTATATATTGCTATTGCTCCTTGTACTCTACATTTGTTTTTGGGCTTTTGCCCCTTTCATTTCTATCATTGAACCAGTGTATATCTAACTTTGAATCATAGCATAGAGGTTATGATTCTGTCTTAGATTTGAATTTTGTAAATTATAAGTGTGAACCACAATAGTGATTTGTGTGGTTCACACATTAGATGATAAGTAGTGTATTGATGCTAAGTTTGTAATATCCCATTGTACTATTTTTTATGAGAAAACATTGTAAATATACTCTCAAAACTTGTAGACTGAGTTAATTGTCAGTGACTTTTTTTTAACAAATATACTTACTCAATAAATACAATATAAAATTACTCAAAACAGTTTTATGAACTACCCAAAAATTAAATAGAAAGAAAAACATAAATTTTATATGGGCCATATTTAAAACTGTACCTAAAGTTCCTGTTTTGTCTGATTGCCTACCACATTTTTTTGTTAGGAACTTAAAGTACCACAACCAGGCCCATATTTTCACTCATAAAGTTTACATAATTTTTGCCATCTTACATTTTGTCACCACTGGTACTTTAGAAGATAGATACAGCATTGCATATATGGTGGCAGTCCCAAGCCCTGTAAAGGTGTAAAGTAAAGTGTCAAATGTGAAGTCAAATGCAAAGTTCAGTCATAAAATATTTTCTTTTTTTGTTTTGATTGGCTCTTTACTTTGCATTTGACTTCACATTTTACATTTTACAGGGCTTGGTACTGACCTGATGTACATCATTCCAGACTGTGACATTCCGAGGGGGGAAGTGTTTTTTTTTTTTTTGGGGGGGGGGAGGTATTTTGAGGGGGTATTTCAAAAAATAGTGTATATCTTGACGAATAAATCTACATATCAAAATATGTAGATTTACATATCAAAAATAATCTACATATCAAAACATAATCTACATATCAAAAAATAGTGTATTGACATATCAAAGTAAATGAACCCACGCAATTTCCAAATCGACAAAATCAAAGTAGTGTGATTTAGAAAGAAACTCACGCGATCACCATAATCCTGAAATGTAACTGATTTGCAATCAGAGTTTGCCTCACATCTCTTAAAGCACGATTCCTTGTTCTGGGGATTGTTCGCATTGTATGCATTTCCATACATGTCCCACTCATCGTCCTGATAAATTTCCCACATCGGACTATTTTCGGATTTGCAGAAATAGCATGAAAAATCACAATGTACTCAACCAAAATTGTTCAACACAGTTTTTAATTTGAACTTTTTCAAACATAAATGTATACATAAAGTTTTTTTTTGCTCACGCATGAGTCAATAAAACGTAAAGTATTTTTTACTTTTACACTGTGTAAAACGTGAGTGTAAAATCCAGTATTTTTACTCAGAGAAAAGATTAAAGCAAGTATTTTTGATTTTGTACCCAGGAAAACATAAAAGCGAGTAAAAGAAGGGTGTGCTTCTAAAAGTACCGATCTACAAATTTTTAAAATGCGCTTCAAAAATATATATAATATGTGGGGGGTGCGAAATTCAATTTTGAGATATGGGGGGTCGAAAAAAGCAAAAAAAATCGCAAAATACAGTTTTTGAAATTTTAAAAGTACCAATCTACAAGCTTTTTCAGCTTTTGTGTCTTTAAAAGTACCGATCTACACACTTTTTTCAAAATTGTTCTTTTAAATGTACTGATCTGCACATTATTTTTTGTGCTTCTAAAAGTACCGATGTCAGATCGGCATCCGGTTGCGCAAAAACTCATTTTGTGCTTTTTTATTATGGGTAAAAGTACCGATCTACAGCTTTCTGATTTTGTGCTTTAAAAAATACCGATCTACACGCTATTACCAATTTGTTCCTTTAAAATGTACTGTACTACAAAAATACAATTCCCTAAATTTTATATAGCTAGTGTTATGTGTATAATCAATGATTATAAACATGCATGTGGATACCCAACGATATGGCTGAAATACCCTTACCCAAAATTCCCATACCCAATACCATGTATGGGTATTGCATGCTCCAAACTTTCAATCGCGATTATCTCAAAATCGATTTTTTGTAGATCGGTACTTTTAGAAGCACACCCTTCAAATGTAAAAGTGAGAGTCGTCGCTTTTACCACCTGTCACAACTTGAATTTCGACCATTTCATCAACGATGATTTCCAATGCCAATGTTGCAGCTGTTTCAATTCGTTTGAACGCTGTTGCTTTTTATGGACCCCATATGTTCATTTGAAATACGTTTTCTGTACTCACACACTACACGACCGTGCAGAATAGTTGAGACTTTTCACACATAGAGAAACAGTAAGCTGGGGGTCCACCGCACTTTTTTGCTTCCCAATTTCTTGTCCCTTGCCCAATTTTGATGCTGTTTGAGTATGTTGGGGTGTGATGCTGGGGCTACTATGAAAATTTTTTGTTTGCTCAAATAATCCCCCAGGCCCAAGATAAGAAGGGTCTATAAAAAGATGGTCAATAAATATACAAAAAATGGGCAATCTGTATGAGTGTCTTTGAAGCTTAATAACTCGTCCATTTCTGGGCTGATTTTGATCATTCAACACTTAAAATGATTGGCAAAACCTGCAGATTCTATTTTTGGTGTCGGTTTAGAGATGTATAAATTCTGTATGTCGATTTGACCCAGTTTTTGAACATGGTAAAAAAAGATTTTTAAAGTATATGATAACAGTATTGTATCCAAATGTTTTGCATATCAACCATTTCAAGATTCTGGCAACATTAATCACACAGCACAAAAAGTCTCAACTATTCTGCATGGTAGTGTATATCAAAAAGTATGCATAAAGGTGAGTACCAGTAGTTTTTCCAGTGGAAACATAAAAGTACCAAATTTTTTGAATATACATATTATGCAAATGTAAACTGTTTATTTTTTACCCACCCCTGACTACAGAAAATGTTTAGTAAATTTTTTTGACTCATGAGTAAATGTGAGTAAACATACTTTTCCCCTGGAAAACATAAATGTGAGTATTTTTGAGAAATTTTACCCCAATTTTCAGACTCACCTATTTTACATCTATCATTGCTTACAGTAAAGTTTTTTATTACACTCACAGCTGAGTTCAGAAAACGTAAAGTATTTTTATTTTACTTTTACACTGTGTAAAACATGCGTAAAATACTTTTTTCCAGAGAAAATGTAAAAACAGGTATTTTTTCCAGGGAAAACATATCATTTGAGGATATACAACAATATCATGTTATCATGTTTAACATATGATGTTCAAATTTATCAATATTGAAGTGTGTGCTTAACATACTAAATGGGGTACATTTATACTGCCATGCCAAATTTTAGCACTTTTCATTTGAGTTGATGTCTTGCTCTGATGTCAGCATATTAAAGCCATTTGCCTGACGTGTGCCACACTCTATCTACCGTATTACCTCGAAATACCCCCAGGGGGTTTATTATTTCGCCAGCAAAATTTGAGGGGGGGATAATTCAAGGGGGGGGGGGTTTATTCGAGGGGGGGTCTATTATTTCGCCAGAAATTTTCGGAAATTCCCCATACGCAGTATACGTTTGCGTGTACGTTCACGTTACACTCAATTCTAGGGGGGGGGGTATTTCGAGGGGGGGGGGGTTTATTATTTCCTCAGCCGAAATTTAGGGGGGGTATTTCGAGGGGGGGGGGTTAATTCAAGGGGGGGGGGGGATAATTCGAGGTAATACGGTATATGTCCTATGTTCAAGGCATAGATGGGAAAAATTGCCGAAAATAGCTGAAAATAGGCACATAACCCATGAACTAGTGTTTTTGAAGGTTAAAATTTGTATGAAAGTTATGAAAATGAAATTGAGATTTTTTTGAGCTAAGAGTTATTTTTTCAGTAATTTAATTATATTTTCTGAAGACCTAGAGTGATTTATATATATTTATATTTTTCCAAACTTGGAATAATATATTCATATATATTTTCCAAAAAATAAGTGCTTTTTCGAATGCTAATTACAATTAGTGGAGCCAGGCACAGGCAATTCATATTCAAACATATATTTACCGTGTGGGTGTCAAAACAACTTTTTGACATAAAACAGAACCAGAAACAGGAAAAAATTTGCACTTGCCAGAAAATGGAAACGGAAATGGTAAAATTTTGCACTAACTGGAAAACGGAAAACAAAAAAAATGAAATGCCAGAAAACAGAAAATGAAAGTAAAATTTGCACGTAAATGCAATAAGATGCGGAAATTTTGCTGGAAACAAACAGTAATTGCACCTGAAATGAACAAAATTTGCATATTTTTTTGTCAGAAATCGGAAAAATCAGCAGAATATTTGCTGGACAAAGAATTTTTTGTATAATTGAAAAGCCTGCACGCAGTTGTTACTGGAAAACGGAAGCAGAATAAAATTTGCTTGCAGAAAATAGAAATGGAAAACGGAAAACAGAAAGTTGACAGCAACTACCTATTATGAATACCAGCGTATTTTTCTCAAAACAACAATTCTATGGAGAAGTTATAGCCAGCTATATATGGCAAATATAGAAAAAGCTATTTCTGCACAGAGGAAAGACCGTGGATGGGAAATTTACTGACATAGATATACTGGTGTGGAAGCATAAAATAGGATTTATTTAAAAAATTAAAAATTATTCTTGTGAAGTTTCTTACTATGACACTGGCACATAAATATGCAAACACCTTCCGGGTCAGGTCCGGCACCCTATTTTTTATTTCACTTGTGAGATCCTATCTCCAGTTCTAGGGCGCGCCAGAAGCTGAAACTTGGGGGGAAATATTGACGCAACACCCCATCTACTGCGCATTAATTGGGGGAGATCGTGGCAACCCCTTACAGGGTGGGTCCACTAAGTGGGAAATTTTTATTGGCTTTTTTGGTGTCCTACACAGCACACAGGTCCGGCACCCAGTGATTTGTGAGCTGTGGGAGGGGTATCAAACTAAAGTTTTTTGAGATGTGTTACCAACACCCCTCCCCTACTATACACTATTCAATAATGTGAGATTAACTAAAATTCGAAAGAATCATTTTATTCTCTAAAAAATACCCACCCCCAATAGATGGATGACAAAAAAATTCACTTATTGGAACTTTTTTAGTAGACACTTTAAGAGCTGGTTTACGATACTTTAAAGGTAAGGGTTATGATGTTTAAAGTTATGTCAAGAACCATACCTCTAAAATGCCTGCAAGTTATACAGCTAAAATTATTCAGCTTTTTCTTCCTTCTCTCAATTTTATTTATAAGCCGTTTTTCAGTGTTTGAATTATAATTGCAAAATTTACTTGGGGGATTTCAAAGTGTGAATTTTGTAAATTTTTGTTCCTGCAATGTTGTCGTCAGGATGTCATAAAATTCCATTTAAGTAAATTTTGCAATGGAGGCATTTTAGAGATGGTTCTTTACATAAGTTTAAACATCAAACCCTTCCCTTTAAAGTATTGTAAACCAGCTTTTCAAATGTCTAATAAAAAAGTTCCAAAAAGTGAATTATTTGTCATTCATTTATTGGGGGTCGTTTTTTTTTAGAGAAAAAGAGAATTTTTTAGAAACTTTTCACATAAATCTCGCATTAAAGAATAGTGTATAGGTTGACTTTTCCTTTTTACTCTACCACTTGCGGAACTGGCCCCTGGCCCTGGGTATGAAATTTTGTAGAAATTACAAAATTCAATGAAAATACCGTATTTACTCGAATAATTCCACCCACTTGAATAATTACCCCACTCGAATAATTCCCCCCTGTTAGGCGAGTGAGGAAAAAATAATTCCCCCACTTGAATAATCCCCCCCCCCCAATGATGGAAGGTAGTTAATGCACATTTATTTCAAAAACAATCGATGAAGTCAACCCAAGCAAAAGAGCTGTGTGTGGTTTGATTCACAGAATGCAAATGCAGTACATCGGGTGTTCAAAGATGCAAGTGTGCACTACCAATGGAAACAGGATGTGTATTTAGTGTGATAGAAACATGGCTGAAAATTTTGACGAAATAATAATCCCCCCACTTGAATAATTCCCCCCCCCCCCCCCTTGAATAGTTCCCACCTCGAAAATGTCTGATGAAAAAATAATTCCCCGGGGGAGTTATTCGAGTAAATACGGTAGGTCGAGAAAAATATGGGAGTGCTCCTGTGCTGGTCCAGGGTACAGCATGGGCTACCCCTTACCCAACAACAGACCAATCAGAGACGTTGCGCCAGTTTAGAATAATTTAAAAAAATAAATTCCTATTTTATGCGTCCAATACGTCGAGCATCATGGTCCAGTCCGCGTAAGCGTTACTCTGCAGTTTACATGATGTATTACACTTAGCGTTACAAAAATCTCTCGGAGATTTATTTAAAAAATATAATTAAATATAAAAAAATCTCTTATTTAATTATATTTTCTCCAGTTTTTTACCAGGGAGATTTAATTATATTTTATTTATGAAAAAAAAATATAATTAAATCTCTCATTTATATTTATTTATATTTTCTCAGCGTTTTTTTCAGAGAGATTTAATTTTTATTTATTTTTTGAGAGATTTGCTGAGATTATATTTAATTATATTTTTTGAAAATCGACCACTTTTGGAACGCTAATTGCACGATTGCCGCCACACATGCTAGTTTTCATGGTTCCATCCAATTTGAAAAAACTCAAACGAAATCTTTTCAATCTTCTTAAACAGTAGTTAATAATTAACCGATGATATCCTTAAACTATTAATTGCATCATAATACTAGTGGCTGAGTTTAAGTGGACAGCAGAGTTGTCCAAATACCGTAAATTCTCCGAGTAATTTTACTGAGTGTTTACAAGACTTTGAAAACTAAATAATGAGTTTTCAATGAGGAACACTGAAAACTAGCTAGTGTGGTGCCAATAGTGAAAAAATATTGCAAAAAGTCAACAACTCCAAAGCTGTTTGGTCAAGAAGTCCACAAGTCCACCTTTCTTTACTGGGACTGGGGTTGGCTCCACAATTTCTGCACATGTCCAAATGGGATTTTAGGGACACCGAATTTATCACACATATATGTTGGGAGCAGGGGCTCAAAATTTGTCACTCTGTTGTCAACATACCGTATTTCCTCGAAATACCCCCGGGGGGTGATTGTTTCATAGTGGTCCCGAGAGGGTGGGGGGGGGGGGTTAAACGAGGGGAGGGTATTTCGAGGGGGGGGTTATTATTTCAGAAGAAAATTTTTGAAAACCAAGTACGAAATTGTCGTCTGAAACGTACGCAGACGTCGAAAAATGCAACAAAAACTGCCATTTATAAGGTTCTGTAGACTAATATTAGTATGTAGATGGTATGTACACTGTTCTAACGTGACATCGACATTGTTTTAACGTGTGTTCTGCAGTACACAGAACACAAACTACAGTTATTGTCATGTACGTTCCCTTTACACTCAATTTGGGGGGGGGGTATTTCGAGGGGGGGGGGGTGATTGTTTCATAGTGGTCCCGAGAGGGGGGGGGGTCAAACGAGGGGGGGGGATTTCGAGGGGCGGGGGGTATTTCGAGGGGGGGGGGTATTTCGAGGAAATACGGTATGGAACTTAATGTTGAGCATGAGAGCGGCATATTGAACACGTTGCACGGGCGATAAATTGGAACAGAAACTAAAAATGTGATCTACTCAAAATCGCGTTGTGTGGACTTCTTGACTTTGAGAATTTGGCGCCACAAAGAAAAGTGCAGATGCCACCATCAAAATGACACTCTTACATCACTACTAACGATGGCAAACCCTCCAGAAAAAAGTATTTAAATGTTTAAGTATTTTTTCTAAAAGGACTTTTCGAATTTTCGAATTTTTCCCCTAGGTAAACAGTTTTCAAATTTTCGAATTTTGTTTTTGAATATTCTAATTTTCGAATTTTTGGGGTAGTTTTTGAATTTTTGGGGTAGTTTTTGAATTTTTTGGGGTAGTTTTCAAATTTTTTGAATAGTTTTTGAATGTTTTGGGGAAAAATTTTTAATAC
The DNA here is from genome assembly GCA_964036195.1 of Sphaerolaimus hirsutus. Classification (NCBI taxonomy): domain Eukaryota; kingdom Metazoa; phylum Nematoda; class Chromadorea; order Monhysterida; family Sphaerolaimidae; genus Sphaerolaimus; species Sphaerolaimus hirsutus. Next base: position 32,607,445 of record OZ038450.1, on the reverse strand, counting down.
AGCTCAGACACACCGCAAGCCAATTGTCAATTGATTGAGAACATTGAAGTTAAGAAAAGATATATCTGCCTTGAATTACCTAAAAAATTCGAAAAGTTTTTTCCAATCTTTTGAAAAAAATCGATTTTTATGCATTTTTTCATCGCGTGCTTAAAAACTCGAAAAGTCCCAAAAAATTCGAAAACGTTTTCGAGTTTTTGAATCTTTCTTTGCCGTCGTTAATCACTACACAATAACATTGAAAGTATCTGTAAATACCGCTGACTTGAAAGCCGTCAAGGTCCTCCCAAACCGTTGGAGGTGTATTTGTGGTGGTTATGGTAGTTGTAGTAGTGGCTGCAAGTGAACAATATTATGTCAGTGACTGCTTCGATGTCACTGGGACTGAAAGCAGTGATTTTACATTTTTGAACTGGCATAGGCTCGCTTGGCATGTAAGCTCGTTTGGCATGTAAACCCGCTTGGCATGTAAACTCGCTTGGCATGTAAACGCGCTTGGCATGTAGACCCGCTTGGCATGTAGACCTCCTCCCCTCGAAATACCCCCCTCAAAACATCCACTCTGAAAAATAAAGTGTCCGGGCCTGGGGGTATTTCAAGGAAATACAGTATATATCATACGAGTGAGTCATTTGCTCCAACGAGCCCCCAGAATAGTTTTCAGTGATTTGTCTCTCGGGAGGAGGGATTTGCTATCTATCAAGCCGCGAGTGTCAAAACCTTGGAAACTCTTGATCCATTGTCTACATGCCAAACGCCACAACATAGGTGTGAATATAAAAAATTTAGCTGATTATTTCATCTATTTATCAGCAGTGAATATGACACAGTCCTAAATTCAAAATACATCAACAGGGCATTCATTCACTACAGAAAAAAGGTGTGAAGGGGTCTAATGGAATTGATCGTATTTTCCATCTCAAATCATAATAAAAATTGATAACTACCTTCAGTTTCCAATTGTTGACTTTCAGAAACACCGCATGCCGCCTGCAAAAGTGTTAGGTAAGTTGCAATTCATCATTAATTGAGCAAGCAATGAAATGGTCCAAACAACCACAACGCATTTATATATACCCTAAATCCTCGAATAAGACCCCAGGGGAGTTATTATTTCGTCAGACGTTTCCGAGGGGGGACTTATTCAAGGGGGGAGTTATTCGAGGGGGGGAGTTATTCGAGGGGGGAGTTATTTTTTCCTCACCTCTTCAACAGGGGGGGGAGTTATTCAAGGGGGGTGTTATTCGAGGGGGGTCTTTTTCGAGGATTTGCGGGACATAAAATTTACATAAAAAACGCAAAAATGAAATAAATAGAATGAACCTTAGACATTTATTAATATTTATATTATTTATGATTTCAAAGGGCCCACACACACTAGTTTACCAACATGAAATGCTCGACCATTTTGGTAAACTGCTTTGACGAAACAGTACGAAACACTGTACGGAGTTGTACGGTGCTTCGTACTGTTTTGTCAAAACAGTTTACCAAAATGGTCGAGCATTTCATGTTGGTAAACTAGTGTGTGTGTTGGCAAATACTCTAGACATTTATTGAACAATATAAATATCATAAACATTTACATAAACTAACCACGAAAATCACAGTTGCACATATTAGGAAAATTGCGCACCTCATATTTGAATGTTTTTAACTTTTAATACAACATGTAAACTTCAACACTGGTAACAACTTAAAGACAGACGTTTTCAGCATATGATACTTAAATTACACACTGAACATGCACACAGAAAATGAGATTTTGACTGTATAAAAACTATCATTTTTGCAATTAGCACTCTAGAAATGTCTGGAGATTTATGTTTTCTTTTAAATATAATAAAAGATTATATTTTTGTTGAGCTTGGATTTTATTTTTGTTTTGGGTAAAAAATGCATTATATCTAGGTATTTATAATTTTTTAGAGGTTGTTCCACTTCCAGACCGAGGAGATTTTATTTTATTTTTTACATTATTTTTATCTCAGAGGAAGAAATATAATATTTCAGAAAATACTGATATTTTTCTCAGAAAGTTCACAAATTATTGGAACGCTATTTGCATTCACAGAAAAGAAATGTGTGCACTACGGTGCGGAAGTAATATATAGAGCACAGGCAGGGCATTTTATTTAATTATCTATTGTGGCGCCCTCGGCGCCTGGCGCCCTATTTTCCAAATGGCGCCCTGGCGCCCTTGGCGCTTGGCGCCCGCTTCCTGTGGCGCCATTGGCGCCTGGAGCGCACTTTCCCAATGGCGCCATGGCGCCCTTGACGCTTGGCGCCCTTTTCCCGTGGCGCCCTCGGCGCCTTGCACCCAGTTTCTGGAAGGCGCCATGGCGCCTTTGGCGCTTGGCGCCTTTTTTCTGGTGCTTTTCCATCACTAATCTGGCGCTTGGGGGTATTTTAGGTAATACGGTACTCACTTTTACATTTTCTGTGAGAAAAATACCAACTTTTACGGTTTCCCATGAAAAACTATTTTACTCACATTTTATATTTACAGTGTAAAAGTGAATTTTTTTTTACGTTTTCTGTACTCAGCTGTGACCAAAATAACAATACTTTACATATATTTATGTTTACTTTGAAAAATTTCAGTTTTTTTCACAACTCTGCTGACCTGCTGTAACCAACGATGGGTAAGTTCTCCAAAAAAACACTTTCTGTGTTTTGAGTTTTTCAAAAATGAATACCTGTGTTTTGAGTTTTTTTCTCGAAAAAAACTTGAGTAACTCTGTTTTTATTTCTGTGTTTTTTGTAAAAACTCGAGTTTTTTGAGTTTTTTTCTAAAAAACTCGAGTTTTTTCCAAAAAATTCGAGTTTTCCCCCAAAAATTTCGATTTACAGCATTTCGATCCGGAAACAGTGGTTTTCTTATAAAATATTTGTTTTACACATGTTTTAACCCCACATAACATTTGTGTATTCATTCAAGTGTCAAAAAGTCCATAAAAATGTCCACAATGAGGACATCAACATCACAACACCAGCAACAAAATGCCCAGAAATGACAATTTACGCAGTACTCCAAAATTCTTCAATGGATATGCATTGTATGGAAGACTACGGAATTGATTTGAACTACAACTACCATTTACCTCGAAATACCCCCATGGGGGTTTATTATTTCATCAGAAAGTTTTGTAAGTATCATAGAAAATAGTAGGCATTTACGTACCCAAAACAGGTTATAATGTGTACAAACAGGATATATTTGAAATAAACATGTAGAGAGCTACACAACCTAGTACAGTCTATGTGTAGCTGCTATGCAAATTAGCAGTAATAAATACATCATGTACATTGGATACATGATGGACATCATCCCGGTGGGGGCTATTTCGAGGGGGGGCTTATTATTTCACCAGTCCATTTTGAGGGGGGTTAATTCAAGGGGGGTTAATTCGAGGTAATAAGGTACCGTATTACCTCGAATTAACCCCCCCTTGAATTAACCCCCCCCTCGAAATACCCCCCCTAAATTTCGGCTGAGGAAAAAATAAACCCCCCCCTCGAAATACCCCCCCTAAAACTGAGTGTAACGTGAACGTACATGACAAATACCGCAGTTTGTGTTCTGTACAATGCAGAACACACGTTAAAACTGATGATTAAGTGACGTTAGGGAAGGGTTTTGTGTATACCGTATTTCCTCGAAATACCCCCGGGGGGTTTATTGTTTCAGAGTGAGAATTTTGAGGGGGGGTTAAACGAGGGGGGGGGGGTATTTCGAGGGGGGGGTTTATTATTTCGCCAGAAATTTTTTGAAATCCCAGTACTAAAATGTCATCTGAAACATACGCATACGTCGAAAAATGCAACAAAAATCGCCATTTATAAGACTCTGAAGACATTTATAAGTGTGTAGACGTACAAACACTGTTCTCACATAACAGAGTCATCGTTTTTCACGTGTGTTCTGCATTGTTGGGATGACAAACCGCAGCCTTTGTCATTTACGTTCTCTATACACTAAATTTGGGGGGGGGGGTATTTCGAGGGGGGGGGGGGTTATAAGTTCATAGTGTCCATTTTGAGGGGGGGTATTTCGAGGGGGGGTATTTCGAGGGGGGGGTATTTCGAGGAAATACGGTATACAGTTATAGCTGCCTATAAACACACATACATCTATGTAATTGTTCGATTTTTCTACGTCTGCGTATGGGGAATTTTCAAAAATTTCTGGCGAAATAATAGACCCCCCCCTCGAATAAACCCCCCCTCGAATTATCCCCCCCCTCAAATTTTGCTGGCGAAATAATAAACCCCCTGGGGGTATTTCGAGGTAATACGGTATACTTAATTGTCGAAACTTAAATTGTCAAATCCACCATGAGATGTGCATGCCATCTTCAATTTCTTTTTTGTACCATTTTTTAATATGAATACATTATCTACATATTTACATACTATACATGCTTACCTTATATTGTTTAGTTTAACTGAATTAATGTGCATTCAACCGCTTCGCTGAAAAAAAACACAAAAACTCAAAAAAACTTTTCTGTGTTTCCGTGTTTCTGTGTTTCTGTGTTCTCCAAAAAAAAACTCATTTGAGTTTTGAGTTTTTCAAAATTTATGAGTTTCCGTGTTTCTGTGTAAAACAAAAACACAGAAACTCAATGAGTTTCTGTGTTCAATTTCTGTGTTTTTTCCATCGTTGGCTGTAACATGTCGCAATGAGTGACGATGACGATGTTTCAAAGTGAAAAAAGTCCGGGTGAATGATCATCAAGAGCGGTGTCTAGACGCATTAAAAAATAAATGCAATTAAAGCGCAATTAAAATCCACGCGCAAAACGCACGCGGAATTTATACATCACAAAAAAGTTTCAGTATTTTAATTATTGGCGTCAATATTCATTTTGGCAGCTTTTTTTGGTCAGTTTTATTGCACGCGTCTGTTCGCTGTGTTTTTAACGTTGCTGCTTTTTGTACCCTATCATGCGTTCGTTATTTATTTATTTATATCGAGGTATTATTCGTTGCACGCCGAGGAGACACCTCAGTTGTGTTTTCAGTCTTCCGTGCGCTTTACCGAATGTGAATACCGTAAATCCTCGAATAACTCCCCCCTCGAATAACTCCCCCCCTCGAATAACTCCCCCCTGTTGCGAGCGTGAGGAAAAAATAACTCCCCCCCCCTCGAATAACTCCCCCCTATGTCCGATGCAACTAAGTCGTGTCACATCTCCACCTATACAATTTCGAGAGAACTGCGTGCAAAGGATGCCTAATGCAAAAGATAGGGGCACAATCACAGCCTCATTTTTTGCCCGATTCGTGTGTGTTTTTGCACACAATGCAGTCACTATTTATTAGTACAAAATGCCCTTTACAAACACGTTACAATCTTGACAAACAGGGTTAGTAGATGGCAAAGTTGCTTCCCAAGAATGCAATTGCACATGTATAGGGGGTGAACTTGAGTTTTTAGGGGCTGAGTTTTCAATTCAGGGTTGAGTTGATGGGTGTTTATAAATTAGGGTTGAGTTGACAGAAGTTTAAAAATAAGGGGCTGTTGACACAAGTTTACAAATTAGAGGCTGAGTTTATGGGAGTTGAGTTGATGGGTGTTTGCCAAATTTGGGGCTGAGTTTATGGGAGTTAACAATAACATTACCATAATCCTTCAGTGAGGCCCCCGGGGCTAAAAAATATAAATTGTGATATGATGCATTTGTGGGTTACTGATTACAATGATTTGAAATATGCACTCCATTCTGACAGTACATTACCATAACCCTGAAATTGAATCCCTGGGGCCAAAACTTTCAAATTGTGAAATGATGCATTGTGGGTTTCTAATTGCACTGATTTGATATATAATGCACTCCATTTTGACACTACATAACCCTGAAAACTACATAACCATCACCCTGAAAATGAACCTCTGGAACCAAAAACTTTCAATTTGTGAAATCATTCATTCTTGGGTTTCTGATTGCACTGATGAGTTGATGGGTGTTTGCCAAATTAGGGGCTGAGTTTATGGGAGTTAACAATAACATTACCATAATCCTTCAGTGAGGCCCCCGGGGCTAAAAAATATAAATTGTGATATGATGCATTTGTGGGTTACTGATTACAATGATTTGAAATATGCACTCCATTCTGACAGTACATTACCATAACCCTGAAATTGAATCCCTGGGCCAACTTTCAAATTGTGAAATGATGCATTGTGGGTTTCTAATTGCACTGATTTGATATATAATGCACTCCATTTTGACACTACATAACCCTGAAAACTACATGACCATAACCCTGAAAATGAACCTCTGGAACCAAAAACTTTCAATTTGTGAAATCATTCATTCTTGGGTTTCTGATTGCACTGATTTGATATATGCACTCCATTTTGACACTACATTACCATAACCCTAAAAATGAACCCATGGGGCCAAATACTTTCAATTTGAGAAATAATGCATTTTCGGGTTTCTGATAGCACTAATTTAAAATATGCACTTCATTTTGACACTACATTACCATAACCCTAAAAATGAACCCCCTGGGCCAAAAACTTTCAAATCATAAAATGATGGATTTGTGGGTTTCTGAGTGTAACGATTTCAAATATGCCCAGGGCTTCAAAAATTAGAAATTGTGAAATGATTCAATGTGGGTTTCTGATTACACTGATTTGAACTATGCACTCCATTTTGAGACTACATAACCCTGAAAACTACAAAAGCCAAAAACTTTCAATTTGTGAAATCATTCATTTTTGGGTTTCTGATTGCACTCATTTGAAATATGCATTTCATTTTGACACTACATTACCATAACCCTGAAAATGAACCCCCTGGGCTGAAAACTTTCAAATCATAAAATGATGCATTTGTGGGTTTCTGATTGTAGCAATTTCATATATGCACTCCATTTTGACACTAAATTACTAAAACCCTGAAATTGAACCCCTAGACCAAAAAATTTCAAATTGTGAAATGATGCATTTTGCAGGTTTCTAATTGCACTGATTCGAAATGACTCAATTTCAACTCTACATTACTGTAAGCCTTAAATTGAAAATTGAAAATAAATGAGAAATTGTGAAATGATGCATTTCTGGCTTTTTGATTGCCTTGATTTGAAATATGCACTTCATTTTGACACTACATTACCATAACCCTGAAAATGAACCCCCAGGGCTAAAAAATTTCAAATCATAAAATGATGTGTTTGTGGGTTTGTGATTGTAGCAATTTCAAATATACACTCAATTTTTACACCACATTACTAAAACCCTGATAATGAACCCCTGGGCCCAAAAACTTTCAATTTGTGAAATGATGCATTTGTGGGTTTTTTATTGCAGTGATTTGAGATGTGCACTCCATTTCTACTCTACATAACCATAACCTTTAAGTCTAACCCCTGGGGCTAAAAAATTGAAGATTGTGAATTGATGCATTTGTGGATTGATGCTAGAGATTATTTCAAATATTCATTCTATTTTGACACTACATTACCATAAACCTGAAAATGAGTTTACAGGAGTTTCCAAATTAGGGACTGAGTTTATGGGAGTTTCCAAATTAGGGGCTGAGTTTACAGGAGTTTCCAAACTAGGGGCTGTGTTTACAGGATTTAGAGGGGGTCCCCATGGGGTGCCATTTTTGGGGGGTCTCCAGGGGGTGCCGTTTTTTGGAGGCACATATGGGGGTGCCATTTCAAGGGGGTCCCAATGGGATGCCATTTTTTGGGTGGTCCCCAGTGGTGCCGTTTTTTGTTGGTCCTTAGGGGGGTGCTATATTTTTTTGTGGGGGGGGGGGTCCATAGGGGGTGCCATTTTGGGGGGGGGGGTCCCCAGGGGGTGCCATTTTTGAAGAGTCCCCAGGGGGAGCCAACTTTGGGTGGGTCCCCAGGGGGTGCCATTTTTGTGGCGGTTCCTAGGGGGTGCCATGTTTGGGGGGTCCCCAGGGGGTGCCATTTTTGGGGGGTCCCTAGGGGGTGCTATTTTTGGGGGGTCCGTAAGGGGTGCCATTTTTTGGTGGTCCTCAGGGGGTGCCATATTTGTGGGGCCCTAGGGGGTCCCATTTTTGGGCGGTTCCCAGGGGGTGCCACTTTTGGGGGGTTCCCTGGGTGATGCCATTTGGAGGGGGGTCCCCACTGGGGTGTCAGTTTTTGCAAGCCTCTGAGTAGTGGGTACCTATAGCAGGATTCTCTCCAACCTTCAGTTGGGTTTTGTGGTTCTCTACAATTTATACCACAAGGATTTACAAACACAAAAAGAACAGCAAAGCACAAATGTAACAAATTTAAGATAACAACAAATTTTGACACCTTGCAAAAACCACACTATCATATCACAAAACCTATACCACACAAAATGCACACTGCCCAACCATTTTACAGAAGTTTACAAAAAATCCATTCCAAAACATTGCATCTTTGGTATTGGTCTTGTTATTGTTGGTACATTACATACCGCATTTCAAAACACATGCCTAGCATGTAGGCAAACTTAACTAAACTATCATATTTCCTCCAATGGTATTAATTGTAGAGAACCACAAAACCCGACCGAAGGTCGGAGAGAATCCTGCTAGTAAAAAACATTTTGATGAAGCCAGACAGACCAAAAAAGCCATGGTCTGATTCATCGAATGCAAAGACAGTGCTGCGTATGCAATGTAAACACAAAAGAATGTTTTACTTAGAGCAGTGATGTATGTACGTATGTACTGAATGTTCTGAGGAAAAAACAACTCCCCCCTCGAATAACTCCCCCCTCGATTAACTCACCCCTCAAAATATTCTGACAAAAAAATAACTCCCCCGGGGACTTATTCGAGGATTTACGGTACACTTGAGGCGTCTTATTCGAAAAGTCAAGTCCTATTTTTGATTTAGGCGCGGAAACGTCATCTTCGGTTGCTACCGCCAATTTTTGTTTATTTTCTATTAAATTTTGACCTAACGTGCCCCTTTTACACTGCGTCAATCTTGACACTCTTTAAAGAAAAAATGCAACACTGTTAAAACTGGGTAAAAAGTTGACGATTCCACTTAATTTTCAGCTAAATGTTTACAAGTCCACATTATGCAGCTTTTTTGCAGGAAAAGAAAGCGAAAAATGTGCTAAGTCCACTGATTTCTGTAAGTCAACAAATCCAAAAATTGAACATCAGGTGCCAGTTCCGCAAAATGAGAAGTGATAAGATAAATGGCAAAGGCGAAGTCAAAGCGCAAGGGTGAAGTGAAAAGACAAGTGAAATGGCGAAAGCGAAGAGAAATTACTTTTTTTTTGTTTTTGTTTTTACTCCGCTTTTGCCTATTCACTTGTCAATTCACTCGCCAATTCACTTGGCCTTTGCGCTTTTACTTCGCCTTTACCATTTCACTTCTCACTTCTCATTTTGCGGGACTGGCCCCAGGACTGGGAACAAAAATGTTGTCATGTGCAAGGCGTCAACAAGAAACGGCGTCAATTATAAAAGTCACTATTTTATGCATATATATCATCACGGTAAGATTTATAGAAGAGCAATGTGTTATTTACATCGTTTGCTTGATCATAAAAAACCCGCAGGAAACTACATATTTATTATCATTATCAAGTTTTTATTTCTGTCTATACATGTCAGTTATTGATGCAAATTTCTACCCCAGCACTCATCACAAACAATGATTTTGTACTACGATTTAAAAAAAATTTCTGGCGAAATTATACCCCCCCTCGAAATACCCCCCTCGTTTAACCCCCCCCTCTCGGGAGCACTATGAAACAATCACCCCCCAGGGGGTATTTTGAAAAAATACGGCATATATTTATCTCACGATATTACCTATTTGGTAATGTTTATTATCAGTTTTGGGTACGTAAATGCATATTCTTTACTATTCTCTTTACTATGCATATTCTTTATTCCTGAAAGGGGCCTGTTAACCTTCACAGTGAAAGGTAGCTCTCTGACAACTCTCCTACAACTCGCTTCCAACTAGCTGACAATGATTTGTTTACTGTTGGCAGCGAGTTGGAACATAGTTGTCAGCGAGTGGCAGCGAGTTGGAACACAGTTGTCAGCGAGTGGCAGAAAGTTGGGGTGCATTTTCCCAGCAGCTGCACAGCTGGCAGCGAGTTGTCAGCAAGTTGAATGTAATTTGCACCACATGCACTTTATGGAAGTGTGTACAAATCGTTTTGACCCATAAAATGTATAATCAAACAAGAGTGCAGAAAATGAGAAGAAAGGGTCACATTCTGATTGGTATTGTACTGCTGTGAGAAGTCCACACTTTCTACACTGAGGACATTTGTATAGTCATTTTTCCAGTTGTTATTCTCAATTTAGTCATTTGACATGATTTTTTGCTTTATCATTATGCATTTTATGTTTCCTCATTGTCTCAATTTTTACCAACCTTTGCATTATATTGCATGTGTTTTACCATAATATTTCATCACCACCTTGTGAAAAGTGTTTTGGGTCAAATGAAGGCTGGAAATGTTTATTTTGGCAGCGAGTTGTCAGCCAGCTACCACATGCACCAAGTAAATATGTCAGCGAGTTGTCAACAAGCTGCATTTTGTTTGTCAGCGAGCTGGCCCTTTTTTAGGCTTTGGCAAGCGAGTTGTCACCTAGTTGTCAGAGAGATACCTTTCACTGTGCTTCCGGACAAAATGGCCGCAATTATTGTCAGTAATGGCCCCACGCACACTAGTTTACTGGCGTTTTCAGTTTACTGGCGTTTTCAGTTTACTGGTGGTAAACTCAATTTTTTAGTTTACCGGCTAAATTCACGCATAGTAAAAGTGGGCGGAGTTTAGGCTGCCATCTTTATTTTTTTCAAGTTTGCCAGTGATGTGAATTTACGCTGTAAACATTAATTTCTAATTTCTTTAATTGTGGAAGAACGGAGCATTGTTTATGCAATTTTTTTGCGTCATCGTGTACAGTACGTTGTGTAGATGTTGTCAAAATTTTTAAAATATTTTTAAGTACAACATTGGATTTTTTATTGAATTTATTATTTTTTTTGTGGAAATAAATTTTTATAAAATCACCTGTTACGTTTTTTCGTTTATCGAAACATTCTAAATTATCATTTTTCATTGCGCTATCGATTGGTGTACACAGCGGACATGAAATATAAACTTTCAATTTTTTATGATTTTATTTCAATTAAACGCAAATAAATCACTAGCACGTGAACGGAAAGCCTGAATCCGGAAAAAAAAATCACACATGAAAGAGGAACATGAGATGCACACATCACACAATTTTTCGCGGCGTGAAACGAAAGACTTGGCGAATTATGATTTAATCACAATTAAAAAAGAAAAAAATCAGCCAAAAATCGAATAGTGAATGAAAATTGTTCATTCAATGACAGTGTACTACAGAATGACCATTATAACCGGTTGCAATCAAAAAATTAAGTGTAGCAGTAGCAGATAGCGTGAAAATAAATTTTTTGTATTTGTTACATCAGTTTACCATTCCAGTGCCACTTTAATGCTAACTGCCACTGCAACGGAAATATTTCAGTTTGATTTTTATATTCAACGTAGTTGCAAATTCAGCAGTCAGCGGGATTCACCCACGGAACACGACCGGCGTCCGTCATCATCCACTGCTTGATTGCATCCCTGATGGGGCGCGCATCTCTTTCGTCAACGTCCCTTCGGATTGGCACGTCATCGATCGTATCCATGTTATCGTACACTGGTCGCCACTGCAGCTGTGTATGGGAATGAATTTATGTGATGTTGAATTGTAACAGTGAATATGCAAGGTAAACTTACATTTCGGTAAACTTACATTCAACAGTGTCGTTTGGGTTGTCTTGTGGTTTTTCATCGCCATTTTCATAAAATTGGTTGGCAGCACTTTCCCCGCGGATATCACGCAGCCAATTGTGCAGGTGGCAACAGGCCATAACCAGTCTTTGTACACGTGGCGGTTCCATCGCGATACAGGTCAGCAGTATGCGCCATCTGCCGGCCAAAATACCAAAGACGCATTCAACAGTACGCCTAGCTCGGGATAAGCTGCAGTAGTTGCAGTCAAATTTACATTTCAGTTTAACCGAACAACGCTTCTTTGAGAATATTCAAACACACCGATAGTTGAAGTGTCGCTGGCTGTCATCTGCATGCAGCGCATATGGCACCATACACCACTTGCGCAACGCGAATGCTTGATCACCCACAAAATAACTCGGAATGGTATTTGCAGGTTTGTTGGCATCTGCACCGGGCAGCAAGCACGGTGGCGCCATAAGCATTCTGCCATGTCTGTGTAAATGTATCACTTTTATCATGTGTAAATGTATAGCACCTCATTGATACATGTCAAAAAGGATGTAAACTCACATCAAATCCTGCCTGAAATCAGACGTGATCAGCACAGCACCATCTGCTTGTGACCCCGGCATACCGATGTCCACGTACTGAATTTTCAAATCCGCGCTGGCGCTGATGAACAGTATAATCGACGAGAAGCCCTTGTAGCACCAGTACCTCGTTCCACCCTCTGCAAGGCGTTTTTCATTTACTTTTGTAACTGTAAACATTTCCACCTCACTGCACAGTTTCCCATCACTGTGAATTTAGTCATTTTTCTACAGTCGCCAGACCGTTGCCATTTCGTCGCGCAATTTGGCCCTTTTTTAAAAAAAATCATAACTTTTTTTTAGATAACTTTTATGAGGAGCCAGGTACGTCAGAAGAAGCGCAATTTTTTTCTCTACAAGTACATCCAAAAATCATTTGCACAACATTCCCATGGCCCAAATGAAGTTACTTTGAAATCGGTGGGGGTTGCGGTCAAACTCAAGCAAAAGCGACGATTTTGCGACGTTTGCGACGCAAAATGCGACGAAAAGCGACGTTTTCACAAAAAAATTTGCAACCTTGGTAAACTGGCGACTATTTCTGATTGAAGGTGACGCAAGCGTCGCAAGCGTCGCAAGCGTCGCAAATGCGACGCGTAGTTTACCGTGACGTTGCATACGACTCACCATGTTTATGTTTACTGGAAACAACACACATGAGGGCAAAAGTAAAATGCGTAAAATGATATGTACTTACCAGCGGGTTTGCGAATACGGATGTGTTTGCCATCCAGACTCCCCACACAGTTCGGCATCTGCCACAGTTTCCAGTATTGCTGCGCGAAATCTTTCATTTGCCCTAAATCACTCCCCATAGGTTTCAAGTGGTCCTTCAAAACTTTCACTATTCCGGTGGACACTTCGTCAATAATCGTTCTAATCGTAGCGCCGGAAATCTGTAAATGTTTTTCCAAAATACAATGAACTATAAAGCAATCTAAAAGCATGCAAAATGGTATCACCTGTGACTGGCCAGCACAATCTTCAACTTCCCGGCCGTTTGCGCATGTATACAGAAAGTAAAACAGTCGCATTTCTGTTGTCACTACAGCGATGTGTCTTCTTTCATCTCGTGTTCTCAGGTACTGTTCACCAGTTTCAGGGTCAACAGCTGTAAGCATCGCGTGCAGCTGTTCGAATTCAGTTGGCCACAGCTGTAATTAATTTGTAATCTTTGTGAACGTTATCGGTAAACTGAGTTCATTCATACATATCAGTTTACTGTTCGATTGCAATGTTGTTGTAAACAATAACATGAAAATGTCACAACACAGTAAGTGATGTTATATACAACTGTATATTTTACGTAAATAACATAAATTGTGAAACAACGAACCCTGCACAGTTTGTAAAACCATGCTGGATCCGTGTTCTTGCAGGCAATAACAGCTCGCCAGTAATTGCCCCTGGAGCGCGCCCTTTCTAGTAAATACAGTGTCATGTACTTTTTCCTGCGCTGATCACCCTGTTCTTGCGCGGCATTCTGCTGTTCCTGCTCTTGTTCTTTGTCGTTGTTGTCCACATCATACGAAAACAACATGTTCCCGACTGCCAAAAAAGCGGCTAATATTTGTCTCTTCTGATTGTGCGTTAGTGGCGCAGTTCCATCCAAATTCCGCTCTAGCGCTTCGTTCATTCTTTGCATTTGTCCCAAAATGGATTCATCGTGCGCCATTTTGAAACGTTTTTTTGGGGACTGTTTTTGTCAATCGATATTTCAGATTTCTGGCTATATGCCAGACATTTCTGGCATATAGCCAGAAATGAAACATGTGATTAAAAAAAGTAACCATGAATAACATAAAATTGTATCATGACGTGTCACTTTTTTTTGTCACAAATCCATATCTTTCACAGATAAGAAATAAAAGGCGAAAATTTTGTGGAAAAGTGAAAAATAGACCGTTTGATTGATTTCGCATCGAAAATGGTCCGAACTTTGGGCGGTATGGTGCGCGGCCGATCGCAAAACATTTCCGCGACTGCGGAAACGACTTCGGATGGCGGCAAAGGCAAAAATGGAAACAAACGTGGACGACCGCCAAAGCAGAAAACTGAGAGCCAGCCCCCAGAACAGGTTACTCATCCGATTTCTTTGGTTATCTTACCATTTCTTTTCATGTGTTTTCTAGTTATCATTTTTGTTTGAGTACAAGTGTGTTTTGGACATCTGCCAATTTATCTACAATTTGCGAATGTTTACAAGCCAACGCGATATTTACAATCCAAGATAAGCCAACCAATGTTTACAAATCGTTTGCCCCACTTCAGACCGTTCCGACTGGACTGCCCGTGCGCAGCCAAGGAACAAACATGCACACCAGAGGGCAGGCCGCGCAGAGTTCTCAGCGCGACATTTCCGAGCCGCAGCGCATGCTTGTCCCCGACGATCACCTCTCACATTTGTTTGGCAGGGTTTTGTTGCAGGTTTGCTACTTATATTTGTACGGGTTTCTGAACTTTTTCTACACACACAGTTTATTCTTTATTTGAAATATGTAAAAATTCATCTGTAATTTAGCAAACTTCTGTCCTTTTTCGTAAACTCACATTTCATTTGTTTCAACTATTCGTAATTCTCTTTCCATTGTGTCAAAAGTGTACACAATGTTCCTTTTCAGGATTTGTTCGCGAGTCAGGAGTCTCCGGCTGAGCCCGAAGTCCCCGCTGACGCTGACCGTTTGGAGGAGCAGGAAAAAGAGCGCGAGGAGGAAAAAGCGCGCCAGCAGAAATTGTCCATGGATGAGCAAAGACGGCTGAGAAAGTTGGAAAATGACAGAATCGGGGCGAAGAGGCGCAGAGACCAGAAAAGGCTGCTATTGAAAGAGAACAAAATGGTTTGTCATTTTTTCTTTATTTGAATACGTTCTCTTTCCAGCATTACACACTCAATCAGAAATCCCTCACTGTACACTTTCCTGAAATTTTGCGCAACGTTAACTACTGCTGCTGTTTTCACCACTTATGTAAAAAGTAGATGTAAACTGATGTTTCCATGACAGTGTAACTTTGCACACTGTGACAGACATACTGTAGCACCTTTTACCCATTGTGTAAAATGTAGATGTAAACTGATTGTTTGATCACACACACACACACACACACACACTGTCACTTTGCAGCAGGAGCTGCAACGGCAGGCACGTGCGTCAGTCGCGAATGTGTACGGTGGTCCCCTTGTGCCGTCCGCAGTGGTTGCACCCGCTGCAAGCACTACGGCTTCCATGTCCGCGCCCGCGCCCGCGCAACACATACCCGCGCTTGTCGTACCGCCCACCAAGGAATTGCCGGCGCCCGTGCAACAGAAGAAACTGAAAACAAAAACTGTCGTTGTTGGGGGTTTGTCCCCGACGCCGACAGTTTGCCAAGACACTGCCACAGCCGAGAAAGCGAAGCCCCTGATGCCGACAGTTGGCCAAGACGCTGCCACAGCCGAGAAGCCCAAGCGAAAGTGGCCGCTCTTCATTTGTGACAAGCCGCGGTGTCACAGTATTTACGTTAGTTTACTTTCAGTAAGAATTATTTCAGTGTTCTTGAGACATGTTTTAGACGTTTCTGAATGTGTTGCAGGATGGGGAAGCGCGCGCGGCGATGGAGGCCGGCCTACCAATTCCGCCGGACAGCCCCGGGAAGATTGCGGAAAAGAAGCGCTTGAGGGAGGAGCACAACAGGACGTGTGAGTACAGAACTGCCATTCTGAATGAAGTACATTTACTTTGTTACTTTCATCCTTTTTGCACTTTGTTTTCGTTAAATGTAAATTTTAAGTATGCGGAAGTTTCAATATAAGAATGTTCAGTTTGGTAAATTCTTCAATAGATGTACTCTTACGTATTTCAGTATGGCGATCCGATCGTGCCAGATAAGCGCACTGATCGTCAGCCGAAAAGCAGTGGCGTGCAGAAGGTGAAGGGCACAATCACCGCCGAAGTTAGTTCAGTACGATTGTTTTTTGGTGAAATATGGAGATGTATACTAATCAAAAAAGTAGGGAAATGGGCTCATATTTATATTTTTGTTATACCAAAAATCGGTCATATAAAATGACTTTTTCCCATAATTCCGTTTCTAAGTTTTGGCAAACTCTGCGTATATGTATGAAATCAAAAAGTGTCTGACAGGGTTCCATATATAGTTTTGTTCAACCAAAATGTTTCATGTGAGATCCATTTTTCACATGTTTCTCTTTTGAAAATTTTTCACCTTCTGCATATTCCATTGGAATCGAAAGTGTCTAAGTGGCTTCCATATTTATATTTGTGTATAACCAAAATCTTTCATGTGAAATAAAATTTCACCATGTTTCTGTTTTGAAAATTTTGCACATTCTGCAGGTATGTTTGGAATCAAAACATGTCTAAGTGGGTTCCATATTTAAATTTTTGTTATACCAAAATCATTATGTAAAATCACTTTTTCCCATCTTTCTCTTTTGAAAATTGTTCACCTCATGCATCAGAAGTTGGAATCAAAAATGTCTCAGTGTGTGCCATATATATATTTTTCAGCCATCAAATTTCTCACTGTTTCACTGGCTGACAATTTTAATTGGTTCTTAGAAAGGTGTATATTCTTGGAATCAAAAATGTATCAGTGTGTTTCATATATATATATTTTTCAGCCATCAAAATGCCCACTTTTTCACTGTCTTAAAATTTTAATTGTTTCTTAAAAAGTGAGAATTATATTGGCTGAATCAAAACTGGCTTAAACTGCACTGATTTTATAATTTTGTATTTACAAAATTATACATGGCTAAGTTCCTTTTGCAAAACATTTTCTCAAAATGTTTCTCCTATTTCGCAGACCCTGCAATACATCCGGAACAAGTTGGCCATGCCCACGTGCACTACCCCGTTGCCGGCCATGTACAAAGAAGGTACTCTTTTCTAACTGTCAGTTTAACATGGAAAAGAAACATTAATTGTAACGTGCTCTTTTCTGCAGATGTTTTGGACAAGGGCCAGGGCTGGATTCACACGGGTCCCGGTGACGACGGTTGGATTCGGCACCAGACGAGGACACCGGGCCCGTTTGCGCCACCTCACTTTAATGCTAACTGCCACTGCAACGGAAATATTTCAGTTTGATTTTTATATTCAACGTAGTTGCAAATTCAGCAGTCAGCGGGATTCACCCACGGAACACGACCGGCGTCCGTCATCATCCACTGCTTGATTGCATCCCTGATGGGGCGCGCATCTCTTTCGTCAACGTCCCTTCGGATTGGCACGTCATCGATCGTATCCATGTTATCGTACACTGGTCGCCACTGCAGCTGTGTATGGGAATGAATTTATGTGATGTTGAATTGTAACAGTGAATATGCAAGGTAAACTTACATTTCGGTAAACTTACATTCAACAGTGTCGTTTGGGTCGTCTTGTGGTTTTTCATCGCCATTTTCATAAAATTGGTTGGCAGCACTTTCCCCGCGGATATCACGCAGCCAATTGTGCAGGTGGCAACAGGCCATAACCAGTCTTTGTACACGTGGCGGTTCCATCGCGATACAGGTCAGCAGTATGCGCCATCTGCCGGCCAAAATACCAAAGACGCATTCAACAGTACGCCTAGCTCGGGATAAGCTGCAGTAGTTGCAGTCAAATTTACATTTCAGTTTAACCGAACAACGCTTCTTTGAGAATATTCAAACACACCGATAGTTGAAGTGTCGCTGGCTGTCATCTGCATGCAGCGCATATGGCACCATACACCACTTGCGCAACGCGAATGCTTGATCACCCACAAAATAACTCGGAATGGTATTTGCAGGTTTGTTGGCATCTGCACCGGGCAGCAAGCACGGTGGCGCCATAAGCATTCTGCCATGTCTGTGTAAATGTATCACTTTTATCATGTGTAAATGTATAGCACCTCATTGATACATGTCAAAAAGGATGTAAACTCACATCAAATCCTGCCTGAAATCAGACGTGATCAGCACAGCACCATCTGCTTGTGACCCCGGCATACCGATGTCCACGTACTGAATTTTCAAATCCGCGCTGGCGCTGATGAACAGTATAATCGACGAGAAGCCCTTGTAGCACCAGTACCTCGTTCCACCCTCTGCAAGGCGTTTTTCATTTACTTTTGTAACTGTAAACATTTCCACCTCACTGCACAGTTTCCCATCACTGTGAATTTAGTCATTTTTCTACAGTCGCCAGACCGTCGCCATTTCGTCGCGCAATTTGGCCCTTTTTTAAAAAAAATCATAACTTTTTTTTAGATAACTTTTATGAGGAGCCAGGTACGTCAGAAGAAGCGCAATTTTTTTCTCTACAAGTACATCCAAAAATCATTTGCACAACATTCCCATGGCCCAAATGAAGTTACTTTGAAATCGGTGGGGGTTGCGGTCAAACTCAAGCAAAAGCGACGATTTTGCGACGTTTGCGACGCAAAATGCGACGAAAAGCGACGTTTTCACAAAAAATTTTGCAACCTTGGTAAACTGGCGACTATTTCTGATTGAAGGCGACGCAAGCGTCGCAAGCGTCGCAAGCGTCGCAAATGCGACGCGTAGTTTACCGTGACGTTGCATACGACTCACCATGTTTATGTTTACTGGAAACAACACACATGAGGGCAAAAGTAAAATGCGTAAAATGATATGTACTTACCAGCGGGTTTGCGAATACGGATGTGTTTGCCATCCAGACTCCCCACACAGTTCGGCATCTGCCACAGTTTCCAGTATTGCTGCGCGAAATCTTTCATTTGCCCTAAATCACTCCCCATAGGTTTCAAGTGGTCCTTCAAAACTTTCACTATTCCGGTGGACACTTCGTCAATAATCGTTCTAATCGTAGCGCCGGAAATCTGTAAATGTTTTTCCAAAATACAATGAACTATAAAGCAATCTAAAAGCATGCAAAATGGTATCACCTGTGACTGGCCAGCACAATCTTCAACTTCCCGGCCGTTTGCGCATGTATACAGAAAGTAAAACAGTCGCATTTCTGTTGTCACTACAGCGATGTGTCTTCTTTCATCTCGTGTTCTCAGGTACTGTTCACCAGTTTCAGGGTCAACAGCTGTAAGCATCGCGTGCAGCTGTTCGAATTCAGTTGGCCACAGCTGTAATTAATTTGTAATCTTTGTGAACGTTATCGGTAAACTGAGTTCATTCATACATATCAGTTTACTGTTCGATTGCAATGTTGTTGTAAACAATAACATGAAAATGTCACAACACAGTAAGTGATGTTATATACAACTGTATATTTTACGTAAATAACATAAATTGTGAAACAACGAACCCTGCACAGTTTGTAAAACCATGCTAGATCCGTGTTCTTGCAGGCAATAACAGCTCGCCAGTAATTGCCCCTGGAGCGCGCCCTTTCTAGTAAATACAGTGTCATGTACTTTTTCCTGCGCTGATCACCCTGTTCTTGCGCGGCATTCTGCTGTTCCTGCTCTTGTTCTTTGTCGTTGTTGTCCACATCATACGAAAACAACATGTTCCCGACTGCCAAAAAAGCGGCTAATATTTGTCTCTTCTGATTGTGCGTTAGTGGCGCAGTTCCATCCAAATTCCGCTCTAGCGCTTCGTTCATTCTTTGCATTTGTCCCAAAATGGATTCATCGTGCGCCATTTTGAAACGTTTTTTTGGGGACTGTTTTTGTCAATCGATATTTCAGATTTCTGGCTATATGCCAGACATTTCTGGCATATAGCCAGAAATGAAACATGTGATTAAAAAAAGTAACCATGAATAACATAAAATTGTATCACGACGTGTCACTTTTTTTTGTCACAAATCCATATCTTTCACAGATAAGAAATAAAAGGCGAAAATTTTGTGGAAAAGTGAAAAATAGACCGTTTGATTGATTTCGCATCGAAAATGGTCCGAACTTTGGGCGGTATGGTGCGCGGCCGATCGCAAAACATTTCCGCGACTGCGGAAACGACTTCGGATGGCGGCAAAGGCAAAAATGGAAACAAACGTGGACGACCGCCAAAGCAGAAAACTGAGAGCCAGCCCCCAGAACAGGTTACTCATCCGATTTCTTTGGTTATCTTACCATTTCTTTTCATGTGTTTTCTAGTTATCATTTTTGTTTGAGTACAAGTGTGTTTTGGACATCTGCCAATTTATCTACAATTTGCGAATGTTTACAAGCCAACGCGATATTTACAATCCAAGATAAGCCAACCAATGTTTACAAATCGTTTGCCCCACTTCAGACCGTTCCGACTGGACTGCCCGTGCGCAGCCAAGGAACAAACATGCACACCAGAGGGCAGGCCGCGCAGAGTTCTCAGCGCGACATTTCCGAGCCGCAGCGCATGCTTGTCCCCGACGATCACCTCTCACATTTGTTTGGCAGGGTTTTGTTGCAGGTTTGCTACTTATATTTGTACGGGTTTCTGAACTTTTTCTACACACACAGTTTATTCTTTATTTGAAATATGTAAAAATTCATCTGTAATTTAGCAAACTTCTGTCCTTTTTTGTAAACTCACATTTCATTTGTTTCAACTATTCGTAATTCTCTTTCCATTGTGTCAAAAGTGTACACAATGTTCCTTTTCAGGATTTGTTCGCGAGTCAGGAGTCTCCGGCTGAGCCCGAAGTCCCCGCTGACGCTGACCGTTTGGAGGAGCAGGAAAAAGAGCGCGAGGAGGAAAAAGCGCGCCAGCAGAAATTGTCCATGGATGAGCAAAGACGGCTGAGAAAGTTGGAAAATGACAGAATCGGGGCGAAGAGGCGCAGAGACCAGAAAAGGCTGCTATTGAAAGAGAACAAAATGGTTTGTCATTTTTTCTTTATTTGAATACGTTCTCTTTCCAGCATTACACACTCAATCAGAAATCCCTCACTGTACACTTTCCTGAAATTTTGCGCAACGTTAACTACTGCTGCTGTTTTCACCACTTATGTAAAAAGTAGATGTAAACTGATGTTTCCATGACAGTGTAACTTTGCACACTGTGACAGACATACTGTAGCACCTTTTACCCATTGTGTAAAATGTAGATGTAAACTGATTGTTTGATCACACACACACACACACACACACACTGTCACTTTGCAGCAGGAGCTGCAACGGCAGGCACGTGCGTCAGTCGCGAATGTGTACGGTGGTCCCCTTGTGCCGTCCGCAGTGGTTGCACCCGCTGCAAGCACTACGGCTTCCATGTCCGCGCCCGCGCCCGCGCAACACATACCCGCGCTTGTCGTACCGCCCACCAAGGAATTGCCGGCGCCCGTGCAACAGAAGAAACTGAAAACAAAAACTGTCGTTGTTGGGGGTTTGTCCCCGACGCCGACAGTTTGCCAAGACACTGCCACAGCCGAGAAAGCGAAGCCCCTGATGCCGACAGTTGGCCAAGACGCTGCCACAGCCGAGAAGCCCAAGCGAAAGTGGCCGCTCTTCATTTGTGACAAGCCGCGGTGTCACAGTATTTACGTTAGTTTACTTTCAGTAAGAATTATTTCAGTGTTCTTGAGACATGTTTTAGACGTTTCTGAATGTGTTGCAGGATGGGGAAGCACGCGCGGCGATGGAGGCCGGCCTACCAATTCCGCCGGACAGCCCCGGGAAGATTGCGGAAAAGAAGCGCTTGAGGGAGGAGCACAACAGGACGTGTGAGTACAGAACTGCCATTCTGAATGAAGTACATTTACTTTGTTACTTTCATCCTTTTTGCACTTTGTTTTCGTTAAATGTAAATTTTAAGTATGCGGAAGTTTCAATATAAGAATGTTCAGTTTGGTAAATTCTTCAATAGATGTACTCTTACGTATTTCAGTATGGCGATCCGATCGTGCCAGATAAGCGCACTGATCGTCAGCCGAAAAGCAGTGGCGTGCAGAAGGTGAAGGGCACAATCACCGCCGAAGTTAGTTCAGTACGATTGTTTTTTGGTGAAATATGGAGACGTATACTAATCAAAAAAGTAGGGAAATGGGCTCATATTTATATTTTTGTTATACCAAAAATCGGTCATATAAAATGACTTTTTCCCATAATTCCGTTTCTAAGTTTTGGCAAACTCTGCGTATATGTATGAAATCAAAAAGTGTCTGACAGGGTTCCATATATAGTTTTGTTCAACCAAAATGTTTCATGTGAGATCCATTTTTCACATGTTTCTCTTTTGAAAATTTTTCACCTTCTGCATATTCCATTGGAATCGAAAGTGTCTAAGTGGCTTCCATATTTATATTTGTGTATAACCAAAATCTTTCATGTGAAATAAAATTTCACCATGTTTCTGTTTTGAAAATTTTGCACATTCTGCAGGTATGTTTGGAATCAAAACATGTCTAAGTGGGTTCCATATTTAAATTTTTGTTATACCAAAATCATTATGTAAAATCACTTTTTCCCATCTTTCTCTTTTGAAAATTGTTCACCTCATGCATCAGAAGTTGGAATCAAAAATGTCTCAGTGTGTGCCATATATATATTTTTCAGCCATCAAATTTCTCACTGTTTCACTGGCTGACAATTTTAATTGGTTCTTAGAAAGGTGTATATTCTTGGAATCAAAAATGTATCAGTGTGTTTCATATATATATATTTTTCAGCCATCAAAATGCCCACTTTTTCACTGTCTTAAAATTTTAATTGTTTCTTAAAAAGTGAGAATTATATTGGCTGAATCGAAACTGGCTTAAACTGCACTGATTTTATAATTTTGTATTTACAAAATTATACATGGCTAAGTTCCTTTTGCAAAACATTTTCTCAAAATGTTTCTCCTATTTCGCAGACCCTGCAATACATCCGGAACAAGTTGGCCATGCCCACGTGCACTACCCCGTTGCCGGCCATGTACAAAGAAGGTACTCTTTTCTAACTGTCAGTTTAACATGGAAAAGAAACATTAATTGTAACGTGCTCTTTTCTGCAGATGTTTTGGACAAGGGCCAGGGCTGGATTCACACGGGTCCCGGTGACGACGGTTGGATTCGGCACCAGACGAGGACACCGGGCCCGTTTGCGCCACCTCACTTTATCCTCCGCACAAATTCGTTTCCGCTCTGCCTGGATACATTCGTTAGCCAAACACTGTTTTACCATTTTACTGTTTTTGCCGAACACCATTTTACTGTTCACTTTTTTCCAATAACTTTCTGAATGGCAGGTAGGCCGTTCGACAGTGTAAGTTTAACTGTAAGTGGCACTTATCATTTAAAGCTTTTATGTAGCTTCTAGGAATATTAACTGTGCACTTTCCCAGTGTTGGTGAAAGGAAGGTGGATTCTGATTTCAACTAATTCTTAAGCATGTACATCGCTGAAGTACATGCACCATCTATACTTTTTTCCCTCATTTTTGGTGTCATTCTTTGGTGTTAGTCAGCTTCCCTGTAATCCAGCTTATTTTGTACTAATGGTCATGCGCACACTCCTTTACCGCAACATTTTTGTAAACTGATACATCGACTTATAACGCATTTGCGTTTTATAGAATGATGTCTCTGGCAACTGCAGTAAATGAATAAACCATTTCAGTCAACTGAAATGCGTTCAAAGCTGCTTTATCACTTTACCTAGATGTGGCAGTAAACTAGTGTGTGCATGCGCTACTTTACAGCTTTTTCTAATGAAAAATTCTTTCAACATTTCTCATTTTTTTAGGATGTACCCTTTCGTGTTCCGTGGTGGGCGGATAAAGAGAACCCACACAATAACGCCGAGCCCGACACGCCCGCCTCGCCGGGCGATCACGCCGCGCCTGCCGAGCCCACCGAGCCCGCCGAGCCTGTCCGGACCGCACCGCCGGGCAAACCCGCTGACACAGCCACGCCCACAGCGTCCGGCATGAAGCGAAATTTGAATTTTGACAGTGGTAAAGTGAGTTTGCAGTTATGTAGCGCTTTCACAGACATTTATTACAAGAACGGTTCACTTTTAAGCAGTACTTTCTGAACATCACAGTTCTGTGTATAAAAAAGGGGAATCAGTTGGTTCAGTGTTTCACATGTAGCGATTGACAGGATGGGTACGCTGCAGGTCACGCGGAACGAGCTCTGTCACCATCAGCTCATAAGCCTTCTCTTTCTTTTCGAGCAACTTAGTGTGTTCCAACAGAACCTCTGTAGCTTTACTGGCCATATGCATCTTGCCGATGTTGTTCTCGGTGGTTTTCGTGAAGTTGATGAGCTCATCCATCTGCATTTTGAAAGAAATGGATAAAACCACATTTCTTGAAAAATAACACGTGATCAACTTTGACACATTTTTGTCAACATGGTCAGTTTTTACCGCACTGTAAACTAACAGCTTGAAATGCTGTCATTCTGGGGCCTGCATCCTCCTCACTCCTGTCAATACTCATGCCTTCCGCTGTGGACACTGAAGTAGCGCTTTGCACTTGTGTTGTTTGATTGGGTGTAGACGCACTGGGTACTGGAAAACGAAAACTGTGCTTGTGTACACACTGTTACAATTTCTCATACACAAACCTTATCACATAAGAACTGTTTGCTGCACCTGCAATTGCAAAAAGCATTTAGCAGTGTGAAAAGTGAAACCCGCTAATGTCATGTTTCAGGGAAAATGATGATGGCATGCATTTTTAGTGTTTGGTGGCAGTCTCAAGCAGAATGTTGTTGCATAAATCCTTGTCCAAAACAATCATACGTCACTATTTGGAGCACATTCTTTATTAGAATGTGCTGTTTAAATTTTAATTGGTTCTTGATAGGCAGGTAGCTTTAGAGAAACAATACTTAAATGTGTACACAAGCACCTGTTTGGGGGCGGTGGTGGAAAGGGGTAGGCTGAAGTGTTCGTTGTGGCGGGAAACTGGAACATGCCGCGTATCTGACCATGTGAGAAAGTGCGACTGAAATCGGACTGCGACTGTTGCGCAGCGTAAGGCCCGCTGGATTGATGCCCTTGCTGCGACATTACACTCTTGTTCCCAACTGCCAGTGAATTAAGTTGTTCAGTTAGGCTAGGCATACTGCTTTTATTCTGTTGTATGACACGTTAGACGTGTGCGCACTTCCGACTTAAATTTTTTTCAGACTGCCCGCCCGCCATCGGAGTATGATCTGACGCTGACTGAGAAGGTGACGTTTGACTTTTGGACATTTAAATTTTGGACATTTTTTGCTTGAACCCACATCATTCATGTTTCAAGCACGCACTGTAGACATGAATGTCATGCCAAAAATACCTGTGTGCAGTTGACAGGTTGAGTTACCTTCATTATTTGAAACACACAGTTTTTAACAACCGTGTGTCATTCTCACGGTTAAATGTTTTTGGACATTTTTGGCTTCAACCCAAATCTTTCATCTTTCAAGCACAGTCTGTAGACACCTTGCACTATTTCTTCCATACAGCAAAACAAATTGTGCAAATATTCGTGTATTTACATGAAAATATTACAGCGAAAATTTATTTGAAACACACTGTAGTTAAACAGTGTGTCATTGTCAGTAGGATTCAAAGGGGATTGAGTTTTCGGGATCGGGATCGGGATTGGGATCGGGATGGGCATGGGGATGGGATGGGGATCACGTTCCTCACAGTAAACGTGATTTTCTTGAACCCGCATCTTTCATCTTTCAAGCACACACTGTATACACACATTCCACTATTTCTACAATACAAATGGAGATTCAAGCGATTCGTGTGTAGGCCCACACGTACAAGCTTTCCCAATATTTGGAACACACTGTGTTAAAAACAGTGTGTTATTTTCAATACGGTTCAAAGGGAATTTACTTATCGGGATGGGGATCGGGATGGGGATCGGGATGGGGATTGGGATGGGGATCGGGATGGGGATCGGGATGGGGATCGGGATGGGGATTGGGATCGGGATCAGCATATTAATGGAGATCGGGATAGGGACTTGAACCCACATCTATCATGTTTCAAGCAATAACTATATACACACGTTGCACTATTTCTACCGTTTCAAAACTCTCTAGTGAACCTAGCGTTGCTATGGGTTGCTAGAACACCAATGCATCCTCTATTTGGAACACACTGTGTTTAAAAACAGTGTGTCATTGTCAGTATGGTTCAAAGTGGATTGACTTTTCGTGATCGGGATGGGGATTGGGATCGGGATGGGGATTGGGATCGGGATCGGCATACGAATGGGGATCGGGATAGGGACTTGAACCCGCATCTTTCATCTTTCAAGCACACACTATATACACACATTCCACAATTTCTACTGTGGAAAAAATAGCGAACCGAGATTCTGGATAGTCTCAAGCTTCTCATTATTTGGAACACACTGTGTTTTTTAACAGTGTGTTATTTTCAGTACGGTTTAAACGGAATTTACTTAGAAGGGATCGGGATGGGGATGGGGATCGGGATGGGGATCGGGAATGCCAAACCCCAGACTTTCACGGGATATGGGTTCTCACAGTAAACATGATTTGCTTGAACCCACACCTTTCATCTTTCAAGCAGTAACTATATAGACACATTCCACAATTTGTACCGTTCTAAAATCTGCCAGCGAGTCTTGCTGTATACATGAATTTGAAACACACTGTGTTTTAGAACACTGTGTAATTATCACTACAAAACACTACTTTGAAATATCTCTCAGGCAAAGCTCAAGTACGAGCGACACGTGGCGCTGAAGAGCAAGGCGTCCAAAAGCAAAAGGAGCCTGCACGAAGAACGCGTGAAGAAAGAAAATGTGCGCGCCAAGGTGAAGTGGGACGACTGGGAGGTTAATTTAACTTGGGTACACACGCTGAACTGCAAACTGTGTGCTGGAAACATCATAAATCGGCTTTGAATGCATGTCAGTTCACCAAAATAATGTATATGTCAAACGCAATTACTGGGGCATAACTCATTCAAGTAAACTGCAATCCGTTCCAACCACATTTATGAATGCCTACAAGAAACAAAGTTTGCAGTTTACCATGTGCATGCGCAGATGTAGTAAACTTCTTTTTAAGTTCTCTTTACATGAAACAGTAAACTTAGCGTTGTAAACTGCAGAACGATGATGACGACTTCATCACGCCGCGGTACAGTCAGACCGCCAAGTCGCCACCAAGCGCAGTGGACGTGGAAATGGAAAGGCGGAGGAAGGAAAATGCCAGGAGACTGGAGGAGCAAACGAGGGCGCTGGCTGCACAGGTCGCTAAAGTGGTACGTTTAAATGACCGTTTTTGGCATTTTCAAAAGAAGAGTTTGCATTTACAGTAGCACGTTCTTGTATACAGCAAGTGCCAGTCATCTGCCGCAACAACAGCAACGTGCGCCGCTCTCGCGTGAATGCCACGAAGCAACTGAAACAGCTTCAGGATGGCCAAGTGGACGAGGACGATCCACAGAAGGACAAGGACTGGGTGGAGGACTTCACCCAGCAGGATGATGACCAAGAGGTAGCTTACGATTTGGACCCCTTCGGTTTGGATAGTTCCGGATCATGCATAATTGTGACTTTCCCATACATTTTCAGTTACGTGACAATCTCACATACCTCCCGTAACTCAGGAAATGAATCCGTTGGGGCCGCGCGGCCGCGGGCCCAACGACGGGTCGCAAACGCCATCCGATGACAATGAGCGGTCGCTGGCGGTGGCCCAGTCAAAGACTGAAAAGCGCCCGAGCAAGCTGAAAGTGGCCGGGAAAAAACCGAAAAAACCGGTGACAGTCACACACCATCTGCAAGTAAATGTAAACTGTTGCTTGCCTTGCAATTCGTACAATATCATGATAAAACGGTTAGCCGGAAGGCTACCTGTATTTAACAGGATATTTACAAACGTGCATGGCTGGAAACAGTATACTGGACAGTTAAGACGGTGTGTGAGTGACCTCAGATTACCGGCGATGTGAGCCGCGTCGGCGTCGGAGGCCGGCCGAGCGTGCTGATTCCGACAGAGAAATCGGAAGAATTCTGGGAGAAGTTCCACGAGCTGTTCCAAAAATACCCGCTGTTTGTTTCTGTTTGTATTTTTTTATCACACAAGTAAATGGATGTTGTGAACACGTACATTACTCACAGGTGCTGGAGCATGAAGGAGTGCACCAAGTACGACCTGCATCACCCGGAAAGGCAAACGAACGTTAGTTGCAGTTCACTGCTTACTTTCATTTGCGAGTTAAAGATTCCTTTCTGTAACCATTCTTTCATTTCTTTTTTCAGCGGTCGGATCACCCAGCGGTGAACAGGTCGTGGAACAACTTCACGAGGGAGAGCTACTTCGAGCCCCCGTACGACAACTACCCCAACAACAAGATGTGGTTGACCGCGAGGTGGCGAACGAGTCCGCCGCAACAAACAGAGACGCTCTGGTGGCCCGCCGCGGCATGTTGCAGTCGATGTGGGACACGAAAAAGCGGCAGTTCAAGGTTAACCATGTTTTAGACTTCTCAGTTTACAGTTGACGAGTACTGCTGTGTCAAATTTCTGTATGCCGTTTTATGGCAAGTGTGGGAAATGTATCTGTTTCCCTTTTCCGGCAAGTGCAAAACATTTCGCAGTATTTGTTTTTCTGCAAGTGCAAATAGGTTTCAGTTTCCGTTTTACAGCAAGTGAAAACAATATTTTTCAGTTTTAAGTAAGCAACTTTGCTTTACACCGTACACGTAACACTGTTTCACTGTCCTTTCAGAGAGCGTTGACCCAAGCGCGCATACTTTACGGCGGCCGTCTGAGCGGCGTGTCAAACGAGGACCTAGGGGCGCACTACTACAAGAAGATCATGGAGCTGAATTTCGCGACTCTGAAGCACATGGACTACTATGCAGACAAGTCCGGTGAGTTTACCCTTTCCGGGCCATGTATATGTAAACTTCGCATTTGCATTATGCAAAAATGGTACAACTACTCAGTGTTTCCCAACATCGTGGAACGCCTGCACAGTCAGGGCCGCACCGCTGAACAAAAAGCCGCCATTCCGAAAGTTGAGCCAGGAGAACTGCCTCAGGTTGATTCAGATAAGCGTTGCGTCAGTGAATTATCACAGTTTGGGGAACAGTAGTAACCTTTTCAACACGTTTATTCAGATCAGCCGGCGCGAGCTGGGGCAGTACGCGTGGAAAATCGAGTTGGACAAAGTGCGAAACGACTTGAAGGCGGACATCGTTTTTACCCTGGTGCACCAAATGCGGCAATCGGAGGCCCAGGCTATGCAACTGGCGGAAGAAATGATCCAGTTCTCCACCATGCCCATGATTGTGTTCAAAGAGGGAAAGGCCAGTAGATGTTGGTTTACTGAAATGTATCATTTAATGTTGTTTTTATGTTTGTACGTTTGTAGCAGTGGTTGTGCACTTTACAGCGACCGATTGGCGCCAGGCAATGCAAGTTTACTGGCACAATGTGTGCCAGGGAAACTTCTACATGATGCTCGGCAAATTGGTGAAAACCACGTTCACGCCGGAGAAATTGGAGCCGCAAAGTATGGCGGTGCAACTCGTGGATTTCCGAGTTCAACAGGCTGCGAGTGCCATTCCCCCCGCGCCAGGGACGGTGCAAACGGTCGATACGTCTTGCCAAACGTCAAAAATGCTGCCAACTCGGTGACAACTTGAGTGCAGCTTACTGACAACTCGCTGACATTTTCCTTGGTGCATGCATTAACTAGCTGACAACTCGCTGCCAAAAACACATTTTCAGCCTTCATTTGACCCAAAACACATTCTCATTAGGTGGTGATGAAATTTTACATAAAAACGAATGCAATAATGCAAAGCCTGGTAATTATTAAAGTAAACAGAGAACATTAACATCAAAGTAAACAGAGAAACAGAGAATGCTGCATGCAATTGCACACAAATGTCAAGTGATGGCAGCAAACAAAGAAAAATGCAAGATGTTTGCTAAGTATTGTAAAGGAAGATTACATTTAAGTGATTGCACTGATGAATAGTGCCATATTTCGTGTTGCTCGCATCATGGTTGAAACTTTTGCACAAGTTGAAACATTTCTGAAATAGCTGCATCGTTTCACTGAATAAAACTGTTCCATCTATGTGTGTCTATATTTTTTGGGCCAAACCCATTTGTACATGCTTTCAGAAAGTGCATGTGGTCCACAAAAATGCAACTTACTTACAACTCGCTGCCAACTGTGCAGCTGCTTTTTAAAATCCATGCCAACTCGCTGCCAAATGCTGACAACTACCTACCAACTCACGGCCAAATGCTGACAACTCGCTGCCAAACGTAAACAGAGCATTGTCAGCTTGTTGGGAGCGTGTTGTCGGAGAGCTGTGTTTCGCTGTGGGCACCAACCGCTTTTGGCTCTGTGCCAATAGTAAAGAAGTCATGCAATCACTAAAAAACCAAACAAAAATACACTCATTACACACATATGACTTCTCGACCATGTTCACAACCCTCCCACACACACTGATAAAAAACAACATAAAATTCTTGCTGGACCTCATCATCAAATCAGGGAGGGTGCGCATAACAAACCAGGGTGCCTTCACACACGTGTCTGAAAAACCAGGAAAAACAGTTGATGTGACAGGAATAGAATTCCTACTGAACCAAGTACTAGATAACACTTAATCAATTTTTGTGGTCATATATACAAACAAACAAAAGGTATTCCCATGGGAGGAAGTGCATCAAGTGATATTGTCAACCTGACTTTAGCAAGCATGGAATACCGATTCTTAGGTGACAAACAAAATTCACTACTTTCTAGGACCATTAAAAATTCTAAATGGTACATAGATGACATTTTGATAGTCAACTACAACAGATTCATGGACATAGTACCGAAAATATAGGGAACTGAACTGACCTTAGAGCCAGACACAAGTGAACACGGTGAAAAAGTGCATTTTCTGGACCTAGACATAAAAATAGAAAACAGAAATGCATCATTCAAAGTATGGAACAAAACTGATGACTACACCTTCAAAATAGTAAAAAACACACATTTTTCCAGCAACATCCCCACCCAAACTGCATACAACACACTCGACGCTCAAAGTAAACATTTTCTGGAAATTTGCACACATCTTTATGATGCGACAATACGCATAAAATCACACATACAAGATCTACTCAAAATGGGATATGAGAAAGATAACATGATCTCCAGTTTGACAAAATTAACTATAAATTACCGCAACCTAATGACTAAACACAATCTTCTTCTACACAAAAACGTGATACTTTGGATTTACAATACATTTTCACACACATGATTCTGATGCGTTTTGCACCGAAAAACTGCCCCAAACCAACACCCCATTACAACCCCCACTTATATTTAATTTTTCGGTGCATATGTATCCCGACTTGAATAAATTCCCACCCAAATGAAATAAATGTAAAAAAATCCACACGCAACTAAATGCACAAAAAACCACGCTAAACCCACGCCGATTAACCCAGATTTAATCCATCTGCCTGGTGCTATAATCCATCCGCTGGGCGATGCAATCATGCATCAAGCGGCGACAAAATCCCACAATAAGATCAAAGCCGAGCCGATTGCCAATCTGCACACGTTTTTCCATCGATTATCCCTTTGTCCATGAGTCACGCTCAATGTATAAAAGCAAGCAAAGTCGGAATATTCAACCATTCGGACTTCACAAGCTACTTTTGACAGCAAAACTTAGCTCATTCTTTGACAAGACCTGGCACCATCGGGTCGCAGTCGCTCGACAAAACGCAACAACGGGCCACCCAGCGCGAACACGAACGGCGGCGGGAACGGCGCACCGGCAGCAAAGAAGTTCAAACGCTTCACAGAAGGATTTGAGGTAATTTTCCATAGTGAGCAAAGAGAATTGTACCACACTCGTACCTACGGTCTTTTTCTTTTCGGTTTTGACTAAAATAAATACATAAGTTGTATGAAAGTTACGTTTCACATGCTGGAAACACTAAATCTAGAGCAAGGTGCTAGTCAGTCAAAAAGTACACCTCCTTCTGTATTGATACTTGGAAGACTAGGCGATAAAACCTCGCCACCAGCAAAAAATCAAACTAATTTGACAAAAATCTGAACTTTATATGAAAACAATGGCATGCTTTGTCAAAAACAGGATTTTGGAGATTCAAACCATCCAAGCTGAAACAAGTGTGCAAGTTAATAAAATTGACACAGCTGACAACCCAGCTGACATTGCTTCCAGAGGATGTGACCTGCAAGAGCTTCAACAAAAGGAGATTTGGTGGACAGGACCAATGGGTTTCAAAACAGAGTTGCCACTAAATTTTCAACCAGAGAGTGAATTAGTGCCACCAGACTTGAAACCAGATATTGAACAAGAGTTCATCATGCCAAAATCATCAATCTGGGTTGGAATGACCACACAACAAGAGCCAGAAACAAAAGATTTCATGGCAGCAACCAAGAATCACTACCAGATTGATCCAAACAGATTCTCAAAATGGGACAAGTTACTCAGGGTCACAATCAGAGTGATGAGATTTGTGATATATCTAAAACGTCACAAGAAATCAGCATGTCCAGATATCACTCTGAACACCAAGAAAGTACCATTCATGGAAAGTGAATGGCATGCATCTACTGAGTACTGGGTCAAATTTGCACAACACATGCAATTGGCAGATCAGATAAAACAGATCAAGGAGGCACAAAAGCAGAATGTGCCCTTCCAGAAACATTTTGGCATCACAGACAAGGTGCTGAAATTTGACAGTGTCAAAAGGATTGACTAGGATTCCTGACATGGATTGCAATCAGAAATTTCATCTGCTGCCACAGAAAGGATGCATCACAAAGTTGATCATTGAACATTACCACAGGAGTGTGATGCATGCTGGACAGGGTTGGTTTTATAAAAATTCATTTTAGTAAAATTGTATAAAAATTGTATAAAAATTTTATTTTATTTTTATTTTATTCTTGTTTCATTGTATTTTATTTTATTTTATTCCCAAAAGTCATTAATAAAATAAAATGACACATTTTACAAAATTTTTACAAAAATGGTACAAAAATTTTACAAAAAATCAGAATCATGCATGCAAGGCCAAAAAAATGTTATAATTAGACCTATACATGAAAAACCTGTGACAAATTTTTCCCTTACTTTTCAAAAGTTGCATGCCGTATGTATTGTTGTTAGCTAGCTGCAAGTGTAAAGTTACAATTATTGATAAGAATGGTTTGCATTTTCAGTAGAAGGACTAGTGGAGTGTGCTGGGCACATTTGTAAAATGTAATGCAATTTGTCAATTGTCTTGACAAATATAAAGTAAAGTGTCAATTCTCATGCAAAATGTCAAGTGTCATGTCAAATTTCAAGCAAAGTAGCAATTGTCATGACAAATGTCATGCAAAGTGTAAATTGTGTATCCAAATCTTGTGTTTTTGTATCCAAACCTTATGTTTTTGTATCCAAATGTTCACATAAGATTTGGATACAACAACAACATAATTTGGATACAAAACATAACATTTAGATATAAAACATAAGATTTGGACACAATTTACTTGGCAATTGATACTTTATTTTTTACATGTCATGACAATTTACACTTGACCTTACATTTGTCATGACAATTGACTCTTTGCATGACATTTTACATGACATTGGACACTTTACACTTGGGACTGCTCCCAGATCCATGAATAAACAGGTAGAAACTCAAGCAACGAGATAAAATTTTACAAAAAATACAAATTTTTATACAATTTTACAAAAATACGAATTTTTATACAATTTTACAAAAATACGAATTTTTATACAATTTTAGAAAATTTTTACAAAAATTCGAATTTTTATACAATTTTTATTTTTATTCTTATATTTTCCATTTTATTTTATTTTATTTTATTCTTGAATATTCCATTTTATTTTTATTTTATTTTTATTTTTTTCTGAGATTTTGCCAACCCTGATGCTGGAGTAGCACACACATTGGCAGAGCTTAGGGAGAAATTTTGGATCCACAGGGGTAGAGTCATAACATACAACATAATCAAACATTGTGTGGTGTGTAGAAAAGTCACAGGAAGACCATACAAGCAACCTGTGTATGGAACACTGCCACAGGAAAGGGCAGAGTTGCACAAGCCATTTCACCATGTGGGTATGGATTACTTTGTTCCACTGTGGTATCAAGTGTTAGATGACACAGGGCAGAAGGCACACAAGAAGGCATATGTCCTTCTGATCACATGCCTCAGCACAAGAGTTGTACACTTGGAGCTTGTGCCAAATATGACAGCAGCAGAAACTCAGATGGCATTCACCAGATTTGAAAGCAGGAGGAATACACCCTACAAAATCCGGTTGAACAATCCACCACAGTTCAAACAATTGGCCAGGAATCTGCCAAACATACAATGGAACTTCTTAACTCCATTTGCACCATGGCAAAGTGGAGTGTATGAGAGAATTGTGGGGATTATCAAATAACCCATGAAGAAAGCCCAGACAGCAAATCACAACCCACTGTTGAGCTGGACGGAACTCAGCACAATGGTGTTGGAGGTGGAAAGGGTGTCAAACAGCAGACCACTGACATATGTGGGTGACACAATTGACACACTTCAAGTCCTGAGCATAGCTGAAATCGAGGGTAGCATTTTGAGGGGGGGGGGGTCGGCCTGCCGGCACGTGTTTATATCTGGGAACCGCTTGGTGAAAACTGTTGATTTTTTATATAATGTGGTTTCAGGTCGGGGCTAATTACAAGTCCTAGGAAATTTTGCTACGATGCCCCAGACCGGAGATAGAGTGGGTCTATACAAAGATGGTCATTTGCGAAATTTTTGGGTGATGCCCAGAACATGCAACATTTGAACAACAATATCTCAGCTCTTTGTGAACCGATTTTAGTCATTAAACTTTTGAAAAACATCACAAATTTTTGGAGAGTTCATCTCTGTGGTCAAATCGGTGATATACAATTGTGCATATACCGATTTGGCCCAATTTCCGCTTGCAAAATTTTGGGCAAAATTATTATTTTTGGACATGCTATCATATAAACTGGTGGCACATTTAAATGAGAAATCAGGTACCTCATTTTTCATAACAATCTCACAGGGAAACGTGCAGCCCAATATGGCTGCCATTTGTTGTGGGGGTGCCCACAACATTTGCCTACATAAATGCCAAGTGGCACCCCATGGCACCCCCGTGTTCTGCTGCTACAGATAAATGAAAAAATTTTGCCAATTTTTTCCCGGAAAATATAAATGAGAATTTTCAAAAAAAACACACAAAATATGGCTGCGGTAAAGTGTGCAGCCTTTTTTTGGTGTGCTGACAACACAAGTGATGAATACACTTGTGTTGGTGCTTTTTCGAAAAATAAAAATTCCTTGTGGCTTGCCCAAAGCCATCGTTTGACCCACTGGTAAGTAGGGGGTATATTTTGACCCCCAGCCCACTCCCCCACACAACAATTACCCCCAATATACAGACATGTGCCACAAATCCATGTCAACAATGATTTTAAACTTTGTGATTACCTCAATTGTGGTTGTAGTTAAAAAACTGTGATTTTTGATTTTCTGGACATGACCTCTTTATTTGTCTGGGCCAGTCACACTAGATACAGGGCACATTGCCCATCGGCCCCTATAGGTTTTTATCAGATAATTAGTGCCCACATTGAATGGGCACAAGTATTTTGTGAATAGCATCATGACACTGCAGGCGCTGGACGCGCTGTCACGTGAGTGCCCTCTTTACACAGGGCTGTTTTTATCATTTGCTATAAAATATAAATAAGTGCAAAAACGGGGCCCAGGAGCAACCATATGTTGCCCCTGACACTGAGCGAGCCAATTCTGGCCCCCATGTGCTCCATAAATAGCTTGGGATAGTGGATTGTCCACTTTTTCTAACCTACGTTTTTCTCAAAAAAATTTTTTTAATTTGATCAACAACGCCATCATTGTGTGGGACTTCTGGGGTTTCTGAGGGGGTAGAAAAGTTGCACGTACTTACACTCTACCAATGTCAAAAAAACTTTTTTGTCTAAAGTGTCTAGAAAAAATTTATTAAAAATATAAATTTCATCGGGAACAAAAATTTGTATGGAATTCTCATTTATATTTTCCAGAAAAAAATGATAAAAAAATTATTTTCTGCACCAAGGGTGGCCTGAGGGGGGTGCCCCCTAGGGTATATATAGTGAACACTTGGGGTCACCCTCACACAAGATGACAGCCTGACAGCTTTCATGTGGGATATGTAAAATACAATAAAGTGATTTTCTCATTTATATTTTCCACCAGTTTACACTTGATCGCGAGAAACACCAAAAGAATGAGATCGATATCTCTCTCCGATAAAACGTTATAGCACTATAAACTTCCGCCTACCATCCCTATAAATGACTGCATGAAGAAAAATGGATGGAACTTTAAAATGTCATTTCGCGGCCATTTTTCAACTAATTTTGACCAACAAACACTTAAAATGATCAGAATAACCAGGAGATTACATTTTCATTCTCAGATTATCTCATATGAATTTTCATCATGACAATTTCATACAAGAGTTTGCATTATTTTGTTGTGTGGGGAATCTGAAGTAATATATAGATAATCCGAAAATGAAAATATAATCTCCAGGTTATTCTGATCATTTTAAGTGTTTGTTAATCAAAATCGGCTGACGAATGGCCGAGAAATGGCGTTTTAAAGTTCCATGCATTTTTCTTCATGAGGTCATTTATAGGAATGGTAGGCGGAAGTTTAAAGCGCTATAACTTTTGATAAACAAGAGATATCGATCTCATTCTTTCGGTATGGTGTTTTTCGCGATCAAGTGTATATGATAGCATGTCCAAAAAAAATTTTGCCTGAAATTTTGCAAGCGGAAATTGGGCCAAATCGGTATATGCACAATTGTATATCACCGATTTGACCACAGAAATGAACACTAAACATTTGTGACTGTATCAAAAGTTTAATGACGAAAATCGGTTCACAAAGAGCCCAGATATTGTTGTTCAAATGTTGCATGTTCTGGGCGTCACCCAAAAATTTCGCAAATGACCATCTTTTTATAGACCCACTCTATCTCCGGTCTGGGGCATCGTAGCGAAATTTCCTAGGACTTGTAATTAGCCCCGACCTGAAACCATATTATATAAAAAATCAACAGTTTTCACCGAGCTGTTCCCGAGATATAAACACGTGCCGGCAGGCCGACCACCAGCAGAACCCAAAGTTGGTGCAGTGGTACTGATCAAAGAGCAGAATTTACCAAGAGGTGCATGGAAACTGGGAAGGATTCAGAAAATAAACAGAAGCAAAGATGGATGGATCAGAAGTGCAGAAGTACAACTGAAAAGTGGAAGACACATTGAGATTTGAAAGGCCAATTGTACATCTGTGCCCATTAGAAGTGCAAGACTATGATGGGCAGGGGCCAGAAAAAGACAATACAGTTAAAGTTGATGATCTACAGACTCCATCAGACCAGCCAGCACAAAAACCAGCAACCAAAAATAATCCATCAGACCAGCAACCACAAACACCAGAAACCAGAAAGAATCCACACAGAGCAGGCAGAAGACAGCAAACATATTCAGATTTCTTCATGGTGGGATTGCAATTATTGACAATCATATCAGTGATTATGTCTGGTGCAGAAGCAACAACCAATTGGCAGCAAAAATACAACAAACAGTTCAACCTGTGCACAAAGGTTAAACATGGGCATGCAATTGCAATACCAGACAAGATACACTGCAAATTTCCTGTCACAGACAAAGTGATGAAACAGGAAGTCAATTTATGGGCACAGAGGCTAAGGCCACAGAAGGCAGTAGCATACAGATGCTACACTCATCATCACATCATCACAACCAATATGGGATTCTTTAGCAGCAAGGGCATAATTGGAGACACTCACCAGTTTGAAAGAGTGGACACCAATGAATGCTGGAATCCAGTCAAAACTCAGAAATGGAAAGAGCAACCAATGATGCAACTCAATGATGACTTATGGTCAACCAATCAAACACTTGTATTGAATAACAAGTGGTGCTGCATTGACAAAAAGAATGAAGCAATCAGCTTTGTCATTGAGAAAGGACAAGTGGCATCACTGGATGGGCACAGATTGGTATCAGATTTACAAGACTTGTCAGCATGCTCTCCACTGGCTGGATATTGTCATGATGTCATGCATGCTGTGACAGTCTGGAATGGAACCAAATTAAAACACCAATGTGCCTATAATTCCAAGGCAGATATGCTGGTGGCATTAGTAAACAGAGTGTCATCATAGAAGAAATTCTGAGTGCATATTCTGTGACCCACAAGAATAAATGGCCAACAAATGCAGAATGCGTACCACAGGATGCATTCAATGTTGATCAAGGAGCAGTATTCCTACTATTCAAGACAGAGATGACAAACTTCACAGTTTTCAAGACAAAAACAGACAACAAAGACATCAGTCAGATCTTTGATGCACCAATTGAAGCTGTAGAATCAGGAAAAATTCAATATGCTGCTCAGAAAATTATTGAAATGGAGAAAAGAGAATTAGAGTCAATTAAACTTGATCAGGCAATTCTTCAGACTGAATTCAACAATGGGCATCAGAGCCTTGATGAGCAGAAAAGATGTTCATGCAGAATGGGCAGGAGAAGCTGTGATATTTTGGGAATGCAAGAAAGTAAAGCCAAAAATAGTGCACTTTGCTAGAAAATATGAATGGACTTGTTACAAGTACACTCCAGTGCAAATTGAGCCAGGTGGACAACTGTACTTTATCAGTCCAGGCAGCTCAGAAATCCTGCAGCATTCACCAACAGAGGACTGCAGACATGCCACTCCACACTATTTCCAACTGGATGATGGGGAATGGACCAGGACATGTACATGTATCAATTTTGCCGATTGAATTGACATGGAAAGGCAAATGGACAGCTTTCACACTCAACGCATCAAGCATATTCCACATCAGTTTAGCCAACATTAATATCAATTTGTGGGAAGCAAATTACCACTTCAAATGCTTCAGCAGCTAGAGCATATGACAAGGACATTGACAGATTTTACAGCCAGCTGGGCGCTGGATCCAGCTGTCATCAAGAATTCAATAGCTGGAGTTGGTCAAGGAATTGGAGGATTCTATGAAGGAGTTGGCAAAGAAATTGGTCATATTGTCAAAGGGACATTGAGTGGCAGTAATTCAATGTGCAATGGAATCTTGAAAGGACCAGTGCAGTTCATGCTGAACTTACTGATCATTGGAGGAACAGTATTTCTCATGGGATATGGTCTGTACATGTATGGGACATACAGAGTGATCAAGGGACTTCCATTACTTCCAATCAAAGCACTTGGAACATGCTTCAAAGCAGTTTTCAAGCTACTTGGATTTTGTATCAACATGACAACAAGAAAAGCTAGAGCAAAGCCACAACAAAATCAGAGGTCAATGGTTCATGGTTCTCAGAGTGAACTCAGCAAACTGGGACCTACTGTTCAGTACAATGCAACAGAGGGTGAAGTCACATTGGTACAACATGATCAGGATGTATCTGGACAACAACTGGTGAAATATCAACAACACTGTGTTATCCAGGGGGAAGACATACTGTAATCAATGAAACACTGAGTGAATCACTGGTGGCTTCATACTTTTGGCCTCTGGGGAGTGTTGCCATCTTGGCAATAAAAAGAAAGTGATAATTTTGTGATAATATAAATATATTTGTTTAATTATTATAGTATAAGGGCAACTACATGTGGCTGTTTTAAGCAGTAGTGAATAAGTACCTGGTAGCTAATGCATAAACACACCTTGGGTATATGTGCATGTATGTAGGTAGCTATCTATGATGCACGCACAATTCCAATCCATTCATAAAATAGCAGCTGTTACATGTTTCTTTTGAGCTACTAAACTTTTTTTGTGTCTAGCAACAGATGTAATTTGAAAGTGATTTGTGTGTGTGAAAAGCAATTATGAACTAGCTGGATAATTTTGCACATTCAGTGTAGGCATTATATTCATGTGATTACCTGTGTTGCATATAGGTATCTTATGGTAGACAATTTCATGCTTAGTGTGTAGGATTGAATGCATGGCCACTTAACACCATCTGTGGACCTAAATTAGTAGGATTGTTATAAGTAATGTTATATTAATACACTGAGCCAGCCATATATAAATAGAGGCTTTTGCTCCAGTCAATCATTCATCCACAGTCTATTTCATCCATTATAACATTGGTAAAATATTCACAACTTCAACTAATAAAAGAAAAAACCCATCTTTGAACCTGGACACCTGAAGTCTCAACCAAAGCCAACCACTTCAGCCTTCATACAACAACACGGAGCAACCTCAAACACAACCTTCAACCCACAAGCCTACCTGACCTCCATGATACAGGGGAGAAAAATAACCCACCACTGACCACACAATCACAACAATGCCAAAGTGAGCACTTTTCTTCATAGAATAAGTATAACTGGGTAGGTTTTCGAAATATTTCCCCCCCATCAAAATAGCCACTACGAATTACTTAATAGACCCCCCATCGAACCCCCCCCCCCCCACCCAAATTGAGTGTAACAAGAACGTAAATATCAAAACGTTCAGTTTGTGTTTTGTGAAATACAGGACACATTTTTGAACAATGACTGTGTCACACTTGAACAGGGTTTATGTCTTCTCTATTTTTTCTTTTTCATTTTGGCATTTTTCATTTGGCATTTGACATTTTTCTACCTCAGTTATGTTACAAACAATGCGGTACTGAGAGTGTGAAAAAAATTTGGCGAAGTAATAACCCCCCTCGAAATTCCCGTTATTGTTTAACCACCCTCAAAATTTGCACTATGAAAGGATCACCCGCCAGCCCGGCGGGGGGGGGGGAGGTTTCGAGGAAATAGAGTACATTGGAGTGTAGTCACCTCAAAAATATGTCCCACATTGCATTCTCAGAAATACATTTTCTGTACGCGTTTGCTTCAAAAACGTACCCGTACATGTACGTACGTTACTTTTTCTAAAAGTATATGTGAACGTATTTACCGCGTACTCGCATACGCGTATTTTTCAAGTAAACGTACGTACCTTTTAACAACTCTGCAGTGTTGAGCCGTGTTTCTGGCTCATCGATTGTCTTTCCTCCCCCCCCATGCAGACAGGAACTGTGGCAGTTATAGCATGTGTAAGTGTGTCAGCCACTTGATTCTTGATACCTGGCTTGTAGCACAAAGTGACATCAAATTGTTGTAGTGCTATCCGACCTCGTTATTAAGATAATAGTTGATGTGGATTTTTTTGGCCCAGTGATAACTTTCCATGATCAATAGCTCACCGACAACGCTGCCGATGAATACAAATGTGTGTATGCAACAATTTGAAAAAAAAACAAAATGGCTTGTACAACACTATCTGGGTCATTTTGAAACACCAAATTTCTGTCAATATTTATAAAACGACATTTCAGTTGGAAAAACCCACTGATATTTATGGAAATTACTCTCCGGAGACCTGATTTTGTCCGTTAAATTTATCCTATTTTGCTCTTAAATTTCTGAATTGCTATCTCTATGTGAAATAAACACCTTCCCGATCAAGTCCGGCCGCCTATTTTTTTTTCACTTCGCAGGCCATATCTCCGGTTGCGGGAGGGGTGGAAAACTAAAACTTAGGTGGTATATAGGCGCAACCCCCCACTACCCCGCATGAATAAATGGAGCAGCGGCGACTCACTATAGAAGGGGTCGCCATATACGTGAAAAAAATTTGCAGCGTTTTCACTGTCCCGCACAGGTCCGGCCCCCCGGTTGATTTCTTACACTGCGGGTCCTGTATCTCCAGCTGTGGGAGGGGTATAGATCTAAAATTTTGGGGGATGTGTCGCCAACACCCCTCCCCTACTATACACTGGCCAGGCGGTTTTTGGCAACTCACCACAGTGTGGGGTGCAAAGTTTAAAAGTTATTAAAATGTTACTGTCCCACACAATCCAGCATCCAATTGAATATCAAAAAGTGGACACTTTTGTGTTGTTTTAACTCTAATGTGGTTGACAATGTGAAATAAGCATGAAATATCCTCTAAAAAATATCTTATCCGACCTAAAACTGGCCACCACATGAACCCCTTCCCCCAAGTGGGTGACAAAAAAATAACTTTTTACAACTTTTTTATTAGACACTTGAACAGCTGGTTTACAATAATTTATAGGGGAGGGTTAAAGGTCTCAAGTTGTGTAAAAAATTTTACCTCAAAAATGCCTTCATAAGAAAATTTGCTGGGGGTGAATTTCAAATTGTAAAAATGACATCATTGCAGGAACAAAAATAGGCAAAATTCACAATATAAATTTACCCCCAGCAAATTTTCTTATGAAGGCATTTTTGAGGTAAGGTTTTTTACACAATTTGAAACCTTTAACCCTCCTCTATAAATCATTGTAAACCAGCAGTTCAAGTGTCTGATGAAAAAGTTGTAAAAAGTGATTTTTTTGTCACCCACTTGGGGGGGAGGGGTTCATGTGGTGGGCAGTTTTAGGTCGAATAAGATATTTTTAGAGGATATTTCATGCTTATTTCACATTGTCAACCACATTAGTGTTAAAACAACACAAAAGTGTCCATTTTTTGAAATTCAATTGGATGCTGTACTTGTGTGGGACAGTAACATTTTAATAAATTTTTAACTTTGCACCCCACACTGTGGTGAGTTGCCAAAGACCGCCTGGCCAGTGTATAGTAGGGGAGGGGTGTTGGCGACACATCCCCAAAATTTTAGATTTACCCTAAATCCTCGAATAAGACCCCAGGGGAGTTATTTTTTCGTCAGACGTTTTGGAGGGGGGAGTTATTCAAGGGGGGGGAGTTATTCGAGGGGGGGAGTTATTATTTCCTCAGGAAACTTGGACTTAATTCATTGTATGGATGCATCATGTAAACTCGTGTAATTCAGGTATTTCACTGTCCAACAACAACAGAACAATGTGTATACACTGCATATACATTATTATCTGCTGTCGCTACTAATCTTCTATAGTTTTGTATTGTATCCTTTTCATCAGAAGTAGGAGTTATTTAAGAGGGGGGAGTTATTCAAGGGGGGAGTTTTTTTTTCCTCACCCCGCCAGCAGGGGGGACTTATTCAAGGGGGGAGTTATTCGAGGGGGGGGGGTCTTATTCAAGGATTTGCGGTATACCCCTCCCACAGGTGGAGGAGCAGCACCCGCAGTGAAAGAAATCAGTGGGGGCCGGACCTGTGTGGGACACTAAAAAAGCTGCAAATTTTTTTTGCACTCGGCGGCCCACCCTGTAGGGGGTCGCCGCGACGCGACCCCTTCAATTCATAAGAAGTAGAGGGGGGTTGCGCCAATATCTACCCCAAGTTTCAGCTTCTGGCGCGTCCTAAAACAGGAGATAGGACGTCAGAAGTAAAATAAAAAATGGGTGGCCGGACTTGATCGGGAAGGTGTTTACATTGTGAAATAAAATTCGTTGCAATCATCACAAAATACGATATAGTTTTGAGTGACGCTTGTATGGAACCATTGTGTAGCATAATGTCTGCCGAGTTTTACCGAAAATGTAAGGTGAAATGTTTTGTTATACCTGTATTCTTGGGTAAATTATTGTAAAGATACTTTCATTTTTCATAGAATATAATTCCCAACACTGAGATATGGATTTGGATTTGATTTTTCGCTTACTTCCAACTTCTTTTATCGGTTTATGTGATGAAAACGTTATGTGATGAAGTGATGAAAACTTGTCAAGAACTGGCTGAGTTATTTTATCTTGATTCGTCAACTGCAGTGGTATAGTGTTTAAATGACATTGTGAACAGGTTTGATGGCCGATAAATCCACTGGTATGTTGATGGTATCAAATTAATGCTGTATATTTTTTTGTTGCAAAATGCTTATCTAATGCAAGCTGGAAATGCATCAGTAAGAGATCAGTAGAGATCAGTGTTTTCCAGGATTTGATAGGGTTTTTGCGATTTGCTTCAGGATTTTCTCTCAGGATGTAACCTATTTGTAGTCATTGCATCAGTGTCTCATACAACTGCAAATGTGAGCAAGGCCACCACATCAAAAACCACAAGCAGAGCTCAATTCTGCAAGTGTGGAAGTAGAAAAGT
Source organism: Sphaerolaimus hirsutus (assembly GCA_964036195.1). Classification (NCBI taxonomy): domain Eukaryota; kingdom Metazoa; phylum Nematoda; class Chromadorea; order Monhysterida; family Sphaerolaimidae; genus Sphaerolaimus; species Sphaerolaimus hirsutus. The sequence continues at coordinate 32,563,067 of OZ038450.1, read as the reverse complement.
GACATTTTAGAAGTGAGAACGAGAAGTAAAAGTAGAAGTAAAATGATAAATAAATTGAGAAGTTGAAAGTGAAAATATAAGGACCGTATTACCTTGAAATACCCCCAGGGGGTTCATTATTTCGCCAGCAACATTTGAGGGGAAATAATTTGAGGGGGGGGGGGGTTATTTGAGGGGGGTCTATTATTTCGCCAGAAATACTCGGAAATTTTCCATACGCAGATGTAGAAAAATCGAACAATCACATAGATTTATATGTGTTTATAGGCATATATTACTATATATATTTACACAAAAACCCTTCCCTAACGTCACTTAATCATCAGTTTTAACGTGTGTTCTGCATTGTACAGATCACAAACTGCGGTAATTGTCATGTACGTTCACGTTACACTCAATTTTAGGGGGGTATTTCGAGGGTGGGGGGGGGGGTTATTTTTTCCCCAGCCGAAATTTAGGGGGGTATTTCGGGGGGGGGGGGTTTATTCAAGGGCGGATAATTCGACGTAATACGGTACTATGGGAAGTTAGAAGTAAAAAAGTTGTAAAATGAGAAGTGAGAAGTGAAATGATGTCTAAAATGAGTGTGTAAAATGAGAAGTGAAATGAGAAGTAAAAAATTATTTAACGTTTCATTTTTTACTCATCATTTCACTTTTCACTTCATGTTTTCTACTTCTCTATAAACGTTTTACGTCTCACTTTGAACAAATGCTGAAATTTAATTTTTTTTTATTACTTGACAAAAAAATTGGTTTTCAAGTGAAAAATTAATGGAGTCAAACTTTTTATTCAGCTTAAAATATGTGTGTAATCCATTAAAGTAAGTGCTACTCAAAAATGGACGCAATCATTGAACAACACAGTCATAATCACAGAAAAATCACCAGTTATATCAGTCAGCTGTACCGCGCCATTCCACATAGAAATGATACTAGATTTTCAAATTATTTTTTGTTTTCATGGGTTAAAAAAAATTTGATAGACCAAAAAAAAATTTTTTTTTGGGTGCTTTCATTATTTAAGTAGGTATTTAGCAACTTTCACAATTGCATTTCACATCCAAATTAGCAGTGGTTGGGGGATTTTGGGGGATTTAGCCAACACCCCCCTACTTCACACAGACGGGGGAAGATAGCTATTCATTCTCGCTGCATACTCCATTTAGGTCATTTGAAAAAGTCTGAAAATATCAGTTTACAAAGATTATTTTTAAATCAAGTAGCTACAAAAAAATTGATTTGTCCATCCCTAGTTGCACGTCAGCCCGACGATCAACGCGCGTGACAATAGCAATAGTCTGGAGTGCACCAGGGGCCACTCCCAGACCCTGTAAAAAGCCCTGTAAAATGTCAAATGTCATGCACAGTGTCAAAAGTCATGAAAAATACCCTGCAAAATGGCAACCGAGTTGAGTTGAGTGCCAACCGAGTTGCCATTTTGCAGGGCATTTTCCATGACTTTTGACACTTTGCATGACATATGACATTTCACAGGGCGTTTTACAGGGTCTGGGAGTGGCACCAGCACTGCGTGCCTATTGGGCAGGGCGGATCGCAATACTTCTGTGGGGCCGCTTGGGCAGCATATGCACCGATGGCAATGTGTCTGTGCAATGAGTTTGGTTTTGATTGCCTTGCTTTTAGGTGCCAGTCCCGCAAGTGGAAAAGTGTGAAGACTTTGAAGTTAAGACTTGAGTAAAATGACAAATGACAAGTTATGAGTAAAGTTAAGAGTTGAGAGTTGACTCGTTGAGTAAAACGACAAATGATTTTGCCCAACTCTTAACTTTTTAACTTTACTCTTAACTATCATTTATCATTTTACTCAACTTTAACTCTTTAGTTTTAACTTTTCCACTTGCGGAACCGGCACCAGGGCACAGTCCTGAAGTGTTAATTGTGTATCCAAATCTAACGTTTTTTTGGATCCAAAGGTTGTGTTTTTCGTATACAAATTTTATGTTCAACATAAGATTTGGATAAAATAACAGAAGAGTAGATACGCAATTGACACTTTGGGACTGGCAATTACAGTATATTTGATCTTGATCACTGGCATTTGCAACATTTTTATCAGTTTATGTGAAGTTATTTAAACTTTTTGGAAACTGGCTGATACGTTTTAAATAAATTTTGTTTGGTCAACTGCAGTTATGCCATGCCAAAATGACATTATAAATAAATATTTGTCACAAATAGGTAAATTAAGTCATGATATGTTGATACCATAAGATTCATGCAAAATTCTTAATGCAAGTTTTTAATAAAATACATCATAAATATGTAGATATCGCTGTTGTCTATGACAAAAAGCTTTTGCAATTGAATTGAATGGAAGATTTTCTTTTCAAAAGTAACCTATTTGTAGCCTTTGCATCAGTGTCTTGTACAATAGCGAACGTGAACAGTGCCAACAAAGCAACAACCACAAGAACTTTCATTTTTGAAGTTTTTATCTGACTTGGTTGGTTGAATTGGTTTTAAATCGAACAATTAATAAAGCCCAACCTTTTATTCGGCTTTAAATATATTTGTAATCCATCAATTTAAGTGCTACTCTAATCTAATATGCAATCAATGCATCACTTTTTCATAAAAACATTCTGTGTTTTTATCAGTACAAATGCATTGCACTTATGATGGACATTCTGTTTAGCGTAGGGGTGGAAAATATATTGTTTTAATGACCTATTTTTAAGACATTAAAAAAGATGTTTAAAAATGTTTTTTTTTCTATAAGCTACCAAATATGGTTCAACATATGGTTCAAATATGAGTCAACATTACAAGTTATCAGACAAGCAACGATGGGTGAGTTCTCAAAATAAAAACACCTTCTGTATTTTGAGTTTTTCAAAAATGAATACCTATCTGTGTTTTGAGTTTTTTTCATGAAAAAAACTTGAGTTTCGGTGTTTTGTTTCTGTGCTTTTTGGAAAAACTTGAGTTTTTTAGTAAAAACTCAAGTTTTTTGGTGAAAACTCAAGTTTTTTTTGGTAAAAACTCGAATTGTTTTACAAAAAGTTGCATTTTACAGCATTTTACTGTTGAAACAGTGGTTTTCTTATTGAAAATTGGTTTTGCCTATGTTTTGTCATGTATTGGAAAATTTTCATTAGTTCACTGGAGGTAGTTCCAAATGGGTGACCAATACTTTTGACAGCTTGGGAGGTGAGGAGCCCTCAGCTCAATTGTGTGAGCTAGCAGACCCTGATGGACATTCCTCAACACTTTGATCACAGTCCATAATATTGTCAAAACCACCAGGAGCTGTGGACACCGATATTTTTCTGGATACTTTTTTCATCGGTAAACTTGGATACTATGCCCATGTTTAGACACTATACATACATGCATACCTTATGTATTTATGCACATACACACATTGTTCAGTTCAAATCTTCTGCATTCAATTGGTTGAATAAAAAACTCAAAAAACATTTAAGTATTTTCTGTGTTTCCGTGTTTTTCAAAATTGTTGAGTTTCCGTGTTTCTGTGTTAAACAAAAACACGGAAACTCAATGAGTTTCCGTATTTTATATGTGTGTTTTTGCCATCGTTGCAGACAAGTGCCTGCCAGTACGTTGTGATGTTGAATACAGCCATATAAGGGGAAGCGACCATATTCCACCCTGGACTACTTGTGGACTGTGAAGTTATGGGATAGTCGTATGAGCAACGATGGGTGAGTTCTCAAAATAAAAACACTTTCTGTATTTTGAGTTTTTCAAAAATGAATATCTGTGTTTTGAGTTTTTTTCACAAAAAAAACTTGAGTTTCTGTGTTTCATTTCTGTGTTTTTTGAAAAAACTCAAGTTTTTTTGGTAAAAACACGAGTTGTTTTACAAAAAGTTGCATTTTACAGCATTTTACTGTTGAAACAGTGGTTTTCTTATCAAATATTGGTTTTGCATACATTGTTGTGTATTGGAAAATTTTCATGAGTTCACTGGAGGTAGTTCCAAATGGGTGACCAATACGTTTGACAGCTTGAGAAGGGAGGAGCCCTCAGCTCAATTGTGTGAGCTAGCAGACCCTGGTGGACACTCCTCAACACTTCGATCACCACAGTCCTTAATATTGTCGAAACCACCAGGAGATGTGCACACCATTTTTTTTTGGGATACTTATTTCATCATTAAACTTGGATACTATGTACATATTTACACAGTATACATAAATACATGCATACCTTATGTATGCACATACACACATTGTTCAGTTCAAATCTTGTGCCTTCAATTGCTTGGATAAAAAAACTCAAAAAACATTTCCGTATTTTATGTGTTTCCGTGTTTCCGTGTTCTCCAAAAAAGAACTCATTTGAGTTTCCGTGTTTTTCAAAATTGTTGAGTTTCCGTGTTTCTGTGTTAAACAAAAACACGGAAACTCAATGAGTTTCCGTATTTAATATGTGTGTTTTTGCCATCATTGCGTATGAGTGGTGATTTCTGTCAAAAATATTTTTTTTTATGTTGACTCAACATAGCATACGTGATTTGAGTGAAGTTCGCCTGGGATAGTGATTATATAGGTTATAAGAGAAGGCAGCCTTGCAGCTCGCTTTTTCTGTGTGTGAATAAATGTGTTAATTTTGGGTGTGTCAATTGTTTTGGGCCGAAAAAATGACACATTGGCTGTGTGTAAAAAAACATTATTATAAACAAATCGCACGCCACTATGTAACATTTTGAAACGCATCTGTTATCTATGCATTTGCATAGTGGACACGAAAAATGGGGCAAATGGGGGGTGGCCCACATGTGGATGAAAATTAACACATTGCAACACACAGTTACAGTGTTAAATTACTGTTCGGTGTGAAAAGTGAGTGTGTGATTTTTATTGCATTGGCTTGTGTGAATATGTGAATGTGAAAATGTGTGAACTCTGCTGCAACGCTGAGAGAAGGCATGTATGTACCTTGACACTTGACATTGATATTTAACACACCATAGAATTTTGTGGGAGCACATTCGCTTGATATTATTTTCTACAGTAACATATCACTGCTTATTATTTCTCAATAGCATGAAAAAATGTAAGCTTTTACACTAAAAATTGCTCAAAACCAATGAAAACAACCTGGTAAAAACACTCCATCCACCCACTAGCATTCAAACACAGGCATTCAAAAATGGGTAATTTTTAGAAAATACAATTTATTGTGAGGGTAAAAATGGTGTAAAAATGAAAATATTCCCCTGTGTAAAATAGAAATGATTTCCGACCACTCGTAAATTGAAAATAAAAAAATCGTTTTTCTGAACACAGTAATTAGGTACTTATTTAAGTAAATACATCATGTATACATGAAGTGTATACCAGTCTGATTTTATTTTAGAACCTCCAGTTCCAGTCACCCAACTATTTAGTGAAAATTCAAATGAATGTCAAGGCCATATTTCTTTGACAGAAACTCAGATTTTACATTCTGTGTAGGTGAAATAAAACCTGAACAAGCAGGTGTCGATGACAGCTGGAAAAGCTGCATAGATGGAAAATCGTTTTTGCTACTGTGTAAAGTTTAGTCAATTCCCAGTTTTCACTAGAAAAGTATAGTAAAAAGTCATTTTGTAAGCTGGAAATAAATGCACTGTGAATGTGTGCTTCACAGTAAGTAAATCAAGTTGTGTCACTAGAATGATGTTAATAAATATGTGTAGATACCCTCAAAGTCATTAGGAACTAGTGCAATTCCCCACCCAATCCCTCAGCCAGCTGGGGAAGTGGAAAGCAGACATAACTGAATGTGCCAGTGGGCAGAGAGATAAGACCGGTGTAGTTTGCTACCATAACCCCCGATTATAATCATATCCTCATTTTGTATGATTTCAGAGTGTTATGTAAATTGGATTTTTTCATGTAATAAATATCTTTAGGCATTTATGGCATAGTTTTACATGCAGATACGGAGCATAGTGAGTGCAATGTCCATGCATTGCAGTCTGCAGTGTTGGGAGAGTGGTGCTGCGGTGTCAGGTGCCTGTGAGGGATTGTTGACTGTGAGTGGCTGGATGAAGACTCGCGGTGCACAGGGAAGTCACAGCAAATGCGAAGTTTGCTGTGCACCACCACGCCGCCAACGAGGCTGCAGCCCCAGGACGGTACGCCGGAATGGACCTTCGCTGCAGTACTGATTTATTACATGTTTCCCCGTAATTATGTCAATTGTCCATTCATTAAAATGTAAATTAGTTCATCTTAGATTCATGTGTAATTTGTTAGGTATTGTAGTAACTAACGTATTTATGAACTGTTTTTTATAAGTGTGCTGTAAATTGATAGTTTTTCTCACTCTTGTGCCTGTTTTCTTGGGAGGTGGCCGGTGTGAGTGAAGGGGCTTTGCCTGGCAACAGACCTAGGTATAAATGGAGCACACTGTGGTGACTGGGAGTTTTTTGTTGCAATCACTCAAGGAGTGTTGCATTACATCATGGTGACAATCACTATTGTGATGGCTACTGATTTCACTCCAACGGGAGTGCCCAAGTTGTCCTGGGTGCTCTGTTTACACTGGGGTCTGTGCAGTTGGTGCAACGGTCCATTTATAAGCACCAAGTTGCAACTTTCAAGAGAACATATAGGTACCAATAGTTGTTGAGATTAACTGAAATCACTTTATATTCAATAAATTCTGTAGAAACAGTAAAAGTGTATTTTACAGTGTTATTTGTTAGTTTCCATAGTAAATTGAGTTTTGTACTTGATGTTAGTTTTATGTTATTCTGTTAAATAGTTTTTGTAACTGTAAATTGACAGTTTTATACTAGTTTTGTTGATGAAAAAGTGATAAAATGTTAGCTGTTTCATGTAAACTTATTGTAAATGTTCACTGTCCAATTTTGTAATGTAAATTGCAGTTATTTGTGGTGTATATTTTCCCTACTTTTATATGCAAAAGTGAGCCTTTTTATTCATTTGTATTATGGTAATATAATGTAAAATTTGTTAGTATGTTCATTGTTTTATGGTAATGTGATCTATTAGTAACCTGCTTAAAAGCCAGTTTCTACCTAGGTTCAGTAGCCAGTTGGTGCTTTTCTATATATTTATTTTCGAACTGTGAGGCCTCCAGTTATGTAATTCTACAGTTATTTCTGCTAATGCTAGACCTATATTGTTTCTGATTTTGTAGTTTACTTTGCTGACGTAATGATATGAAGCTCTTCAAAATGCATTTTGGCCCAGCCTTTGAATAACTAACAGTGTGCTAAACAACTAGGCTAACACCTGTCCGTTCATTAGCTGTGCTTGCATGAGCTGTAAGCCTTGTGCCTACGGGCACTTGGCACAACAGTTCTTTGTGTTCCATACATCCCCGTACCTAAAAAACAACTTTTCAACAACCTAGGAACACATCCAGTCCACGTGCAGTGAACACATGCTGGCGCAGCACTGTTTGGTGTTTTTGGAGTCAAAGGGAGTTTTATTCCCACCGTTGTTTACCTAGTTAGTAAAATATCTGACATTATTATAACTTCAAAAAATCGTTTCTCTATTTTTAAAGTAAAAAGTAAAATAATAAAATAAAACTTCTGATTACTAATAAATAAAAAAACTAAAATATTTTCCCATATTTTCAATATACAAACTTCCCATAGATTTTTGGAACACAATAGAGCCAAACATATTATTCAGCTATAAAAAGGTGATAGATTAAGGTTCCATTAATGTAAGTGCTACTCTAAAATGCAAACAATGTATTACTTTTCACTAAAAAACTCACTAGTGTTCATGTTTTCCATCCAAACATTCAGTGTTTAGCATAAAAAATGGTAAATTTATATTTTGAGAGACTTAAGTACCTACCGTATTTCCTCAAAATACCCCCCCCCCCTCGAAATACCCCCTCCTCGTTTGACCCGCCCCTCTCGAGACAACTATGAAACAATCACCCCCCCCCCCCCTCGAAATACCCCCCCAAATTGAGTGTAAAGACATAAGAGAACGTACATGACAAATACTGCAGTTTGTGTTCTGCGTAGTGCAGAACACACGTTAAAAAAATGTCGGAATCACGTGAGAACAGTGTTTATATTTACCATCTACGTACTAATATGAGTCTACAGGAGTCTATACATGTCAGTTATTGATGCATTTTTCTACCCCAGCGCACATCACAAACAACGATTTTGTACTGGGATTTCAAAAAAGTTCTTGCGAAATAATAACCCACCTCGAAATACCCCCCCCCCTCGTTTAACCCCCCCCCTCTCGGGAGCACTATAAAACAATCACCCCCCGGGGGGTATTTCGAGTAAATACGGTAAATTAATAAAGTTTTTCATAATATTGATAACATAAACAGCATGCAAAAAGAAACTGGCTTCTGATTTGAATTGTACAATGTGTTTTTAATTGTACCGTATTACCTTCAATTATCCCCCCTTGAATTAACCCCCCTCGGATTAACCCCCCCTCAAAATGGGCATGGTAAATAATACCGCCCCCCACCTTGAAATACCCCCTCTTGAAAAACCCCTCCTCCGGTATGCAATGTGCATGATGTATTTATTACTGATAATTTGCATCGCAGCTACACACACTAGCTTGTGTAGCTATCTACATTTGTATGTCCAATTGTATCCTGTTTAGACACATCTATTACCTGTTTTGGGTGCGCAAATTTCTACTATTTACTACGATCTTTACACAAAAATTTATTTGTGAAATAATACCCCCCCCCCTTGAACAAGCTTCGCCCCGACGAATTGACCCCCCGCAGCATTAGGGATAAATTTCACTGTGATATGTTTGTCTACCTACCGTATTTCCTCGAAATACCCCGCGGGGGGTTATTGTTTCATAGTGCTCCCGAGAGGGGGGGGGGGGGGTTAAACGAAAGGGGGGGGGGTATTTCGAGGGGGGGGGGGGTATTTCGAGGGGGGGGGGGGGTTATTATTTCACAAGAACTTTTTTAAATCCTAGGTCAAAATCGTTGTTTGTGATGTGCGCTGGGGTAGAAAAATGCATCAATAACTGACATGTAAAGACTCCTGTAGACTTATATAAGTACGTAGATAGTATAAACACTGTTCTAACGTGATTCTGACATTGTTTTAACGTGTGTTCTGCACTACGCAGAACACAAACTGCAGTATTTGTCATGTACGTTATCTTTACACTCAATTTGGGGGGGTATTTCGAGGGGGGGGGGGTGATTGTTTCATTTTGGTTCGAGAGGGGGGGTCAAACGAGGGGGTGGGGGTATTTCGAGGGGGGGGTTATTTCCAGGAAATACGGTATCTATTTCACGGCAAGCTGCAGTGATATTTTGTGCCAAACTGTAAGTTGGTCTATACAAGGCACCCTGTGACAGGATGGGAGTTCGGTAAATGAGCGTGTTCACCGCATTTCTTCTAATAGAAGAGCGCCATTCTATGTTTTCCATCAACTTTTTTTACCTGCCATTCCATTGGTGTGTTTTGGCACTTTTCCAACGTAGTATCTACATGCCGTTCTTGGAGGTGCTGCTCCATTATTTTTGTCAGTGGAAAAACCTGCCAAAACGTGCCACTCTATTGGAGGTGCCATTCTATTAGAAGAAATACAGTATTCAATTTCCACGGGGATGGCAAACAACATTATTCAAATCAAAGCGCATGAAAATAAAAAGTGCAAAAGGAAGCCAAAAACCAAATAACTCTTACTGTAGAACTGACATGAAAAGTTTACCTGAGCTTTGGACACCCCCCATCCTGTAATACAGTATCAAATGTAGAATGTCAAATGTCTTGCAAAGTGGCAATCAAAACTGAGAAATTTTGTTTGACTGAACTTGTGATATTGTACATGAAACCTAACAAGTGTGTTTCAATATCTTTCATATTGTTTTTATCATTTTATCATTTTGCAGTAATTTGGAAAACATACTTTTCTCGACTGTTTAAACCCAAAAAGTGTATTGTGTCAAGTCCGCAAGTATGCCAACTAATAATGGAACTTTTTTTTATCATTTTATATAAAAATTTACCGTATTTACTTGAATAATTCCCCCCACATATTTTACATTTTTACTAATTTTACTAGTTTCTGTTTTTTTACCACAAAATACGCCACTCGTCGAATCGCTGCGGCAGAGAGTTGGGGTTACCGGTCCCTATGCGCGAAATTCGTGCTAATTACTTAATTGGTTGTTTTTATGGTACGGGGATTTTTACACGCAATTCAGGAACAGCACCAGTACCCCTTGAGGTCCTGGCAAGTTCCTGAGGATGGACACATCAACTTACCAACCCTTTTCATAATTGCAGCCGGCGTTTTGTTTCAGTTAGACGTTAATTAAAGCCAAAATTAAACTGTTAGATAACTCAATTAAATTCAAAGCAGTTAGTTTGCTCCAGGGGGACCAAATTGATTTCACGGGAACTTTATTTTAGCGATAGTCAGAGTCAATGCACAATAGCACAAAATGAGTCGTAAACCTCTAGTGGGTGCGAAAACTGCAAAATTAGCGCATTTTATAATCACTGAAATTTTACCATAAAGCGAATGGATACTATTTTCAAGACACAACAAAATGACCGTAATTAAATAATATAAGGCAAAAATTAAATCACTGAAAAACAAATAGCATATTAATAAAGCACAAAAATTAGACAATAGCCGGATAAGTGAAAATAAGGCTCAAGTGAAATGAATAGAGAACAAAACAAGAATATAATTTACTTATGGGACTAATTAACTCTGTGGGAAGTGTCGTAAAGTGGGCTTCTATTCAACAGTTACAGTACAATTGGAACAGGTGGCGTGTCACTATGTTATCACCTTGTGCCGTTTTAGGTGAAATATTTTTATAGCACGCCCGACCAAGGCCACTGAAGGAATATGTGTTGCGGGGGTTTGTTCAAGGTTGTTTCATTGCCGGGTAAGGGGTGGGAACTTTGGGCATGTGCACACTCTACAACGACACTAGCACCTTTGATTTCACCAAATCACCCTGGGTGATGGGAATAATTAATTGGCACCGCAGTGCTCTTCACTTCACGCTGTGCTCTGCATGTGTCGTGTGGGTGCGCTTTATAAGAGTTGGTCTTTTTGCCACTTCCCCGCCCATTACCTAATCCTAAATAGAAATGCACCTGGTCGGGGGAAACTTTCCAAACGTTATCTCTTGGGGCTCTAAAGAGTGTTTAACAAAGTGCATGCCTTTTTGACTTAACAAGCATTTCCCAAAACCTTTCTAGCCCGTTTTCAGACACTACACCTTTTCAAAAAAGAATGCAAAAATGTTCAAAGATGAAACAAACAAAAAATACTTGTCAAATGAAAAAACAGCAAAAACGAAAATGATCAATTCAATCTACCTAATTCAACTGTGAATGGGAAACTAATTTAATTATGCAAAAGAAAATTTAAAAAGAAATGAGTGGGGGTAATAATGTAATTAACGGAAAAACTACTAATTAAGTTTCATGGCCGCAGCAGTTTCCATTCAGGCGTACCGTCCTGGGGGCTGCAGCCTCATTGGCGGAGTAGCTGTGCACAGCGAACTTCGCGTTCACTGTGACTTCCCTGTGCACTGTGTGTCTTCATTTGTTCGCGCATGGTCGTTTTCGAGTCGTCGGGTTGTCTGCACAAAGATGTCGTTACATTTTTTCGCATGGTTGACTAGCCATATTTCTACCTACAATTTGTCACAAGAACCCATTTGGTGTTGGTAACACATCCCCAAAATTTTAGATTTATACCCCTTCCACAGCTCAGAAATCAGTGGGGGCTGGACCTGTGTGGGACACCAACAATACCAATAAAAATTTTGGCACTTAAGGCAACCCACCCTGTAAGGGGTCGCTGCGACCCCTCCCCAATTCATGCGAAGTAGAGGGGGGTTGCGCCCATATCTCCCCCACGTTTCAGCTTCCGGCGGGCCCTAGAACTAAAGATAGGACGTCAGAAGAAAAATCAAAAATGGGGGGTTTGATCAGGAAGGTGTTTACTTCAGACAAAAATAATTAATCTAGCTAGTGATGGAATGGTGCCATCGCGCTGGTGCCATTTGAGGGCGCCGAACGGCGCCGCGCCATGGCGCCATTGGCACCCTTTTTCGGTAGTGCCATTGGCGCCTGGCGCCCTTTTTCCATGGCCTGCCGCCCTGCCCTTTAAGGGCGCCAAAATGGCGCCAGCAGGATGTCAACATGAGTGCTGCATTAAAAAAACATGCGTGTATTGTTGAAATTCACCAGAACAATGGATGAAGTGGTGCGAGTGGATGGAAATGTTTCATCCAACGGTTCATCAGATTTATGTGTATGATCAGAAGTTAAGAATAATGAACCGTTGAACTTGTAAGCTAGTAAATCAATAGATTCAAAAAGTAGCAATTCCGTTTCCTTTCACTTCCATTGTAAAGATTGTTGAACAAAATTTTTTTATTATGTTTGAATTGAATGTCTCATATGAGTATAATTTTAAGCAAAAGGTGTTGCTAGTTTCATTTTTTGTTGATTACATGCTGGAGAATGTGAATAAAGAAGTCAGCATGTGCACTGTAGTGCTGGAGGCATAATTTTAACACACAGGGTAATGTACGCACCTATTTATCGTGGCACCATTGGCGCCTGGTGCCTCATTTTTCAAATGGCGACATGGCGCCTTTGGCGCTTCGCGCCCTATTTACCGAATGGCACCATGGCGCCATTGGCGCTTGGTGCACACTTACCGAATGGTGCCATTGGCGCCTGGCACCCTTTTTCCTGCGCTTTTCCATCACTAAATCTGGCCCAAAAATTATTTCAATATCTCTTTCCAGTCAAAAGTTAAAACACCTCAAACTTCCACCTCCAAACCATAAATATTAATGAAGAACAAAGCATGTGAATTCATAACTCTACATCTCAGCCATTTCTAAGCCGATTTTCACCAATGAACACTTGAAATGATCAGAATGACATGGGGATATCGTTTTTATTCTCTATTTTATTTTATTTTATATCCGTATGCATTTTAATGAGTTTCCATATTTAATGGTGCCATTGTGTGTTTTGCCATCATTGCTAGTGTGTGGGCCACCATTGAGTTTTTTTGAAGCTGAAAGCAGTGTTCTTCATGCAGTTTTTCATATTTATGGTTGGGAGGAGGGATTTCAAACTTCTATTACCCATGATTGGAAAGAGATATTGAATGACTTATGGACTAGATAAATGCTTTTTGTCAGGGAATCACTTTGAGTGCTGAACGATCCAAATTGACCTGAAAATGACTGAATTTTTTTAAGCTTCAAGTCAAGAATCAATAATCTGGTTCAGCCATGCAAAATGACCACCTTTTTAGAACCCCATAATCTTGGGACTGGGGGATTTTTCTCCCTGCTAGACTCCTGTAATGTTGTGTCAAAATGGAGTGCATGTCAAGCATCAAATTACCACCCTTAAAAGCACAATTCTCCATGTGAGAGAAGCCAAGTAACTGTTACATCAATTTTACTTTTCTCGGAATACACCATATTTCCTCAAAATACCCCAGGTGTTTATTTTGTTCAGAGTAAATATTTCCAGGGGGGTTAAACGAGGGGGGTATAATTTTGCCAGAAATTTTTTGAAATCCCAGTACTAAATTGTTGTTTGAAATGTACGCAGACATCAAAAAATGCAATAAAAACCGCTATTTATCAGACTCTATAGACTTGTATAAGTATGTATTGGTCTGTCGGGAAAGTTTTTTTCCATTTCTGGATCTTGTTGCATTGGAGCATCTTGGACAATCAGTTGGGTTTAAGCGGGGTATATAAGCTGGAATTTTTTCAATTGTAGTATTTTACCATGACATTGATCATGTAAAAATGGATCCAGTAATAATTTATCAGACATAACCAAAACTCAAAATGCACGGTCCATCTTTTGCGGTTTTTTTGATTTTTCAATTAAATTTTTATGTACTATTATCCACTGTTGTGTAATCAATTTTGCGGTAAATGTTTATGCTTGAATTTTTTTTTAAGCTGTGATTCCAGCTTTCATAGCCCAGCTGAAACCTCAACGGTGCAGGACAATCCAACGCAAGACAGTGTGGAAATAGAGAGAACTTTAGATGGCCAACTTTAGATTCAGAACCAACAGCCCAAAAGATGGTATAAACACTGTTATACTCCAGTTACTTTACACCCTGCACGCGTGGTTCCCGCGGGCAGTGTGCCAACAATGGTTAGCACGTGCGAGTTTCATAAAAAGGTGACAAAATTGATTGTTGTTATAATGTTATTCATTAACATATTGACATCGATGAATTTTTTCATCTTTTTATGGAACATTTTTATGGAGCACATGATGTAACAATCATTGGCACACTTCCAACACGAGACATAAATCAGTGCCACGGCAGAGTATCATGTACGCCGAGTATATCACATAACACAGACATGGTTTTTAACGTGTACCGTACTTCCTCGAAATACCCACTGGGGGTTTATTTTTTCAGAGTGAGAATTTAGAGGGTATTTCGAGGGGGGTAATTCAAGGGGGGATTATTATTTCACCAGAAATTTTTTGAAAACCCAGTACTAATTTGTTGTTTGTAATGTAACGGAAGTGGAAAAAAATTTGCACTTGGCGGAAAATGGAAATGGAAACAGGAAAAAAAATTCAGCGGCCAGAAAACAGAAAACAAGGCTGGAAAACTGGAAACATAAAAATGAAATTTGCACCGAAATGGAAAACATTGCTGACATTTTGCCAGAAAATGGGAAAAAATGTGTTGAAATGTGCTGGAAATGCCAGAATTTGCTGAAATTTTGATTGAAAATGGAGAAAATAATTGAACACATAATTGAAATTGAAAACCATAACTGAATAACCATTGAAATTCACATAATTGAAAACCTGCATGCATGTTTACCAGTTTGGCTGTAACAGAAAACAGACAATTGAGCCAGTAAAAGGAAATATGAGGAGGAAAAAATCCAGAAAATGTAGCCGGACAATGGAAAAAAAGCGGAAAAACTGAAAATTGAGCTGGAAAAAATGGCATATGTGGTGTTATAGCACATAGCTGTGATTCCAGCACAATTTTCGCTACAGAGGGCTGTAAAATATTGGCTAATAATAGAGGGCTATCTATATCCATTCAGTTAAATATTCATTCTAATATCTATTCCTAATACATATTTTGTAGGTTCTGCGAGCCACCAGCCACTACTTGGGATGTTGTTGAGCAGGAATACGAGTCATCATGCCTGCAACGTTAGTCCCTTTCACAGCAAAAAATGGGTGTGTGGATGCGCGGTGAAGCGTCGGGAAGTGTCTTCACGCCGACACTTCCAGACGCATCACCAAGCATGCCGGTTCTTCCAGCTGCGAAAATCTGCGTGAAGGCACTTCACGCTTCCTTGTATGGCGCTCCCACACACATGTATACGTACAGGAAGCGTGTGGATCTTTCACATTTTGGATGCACGTGAAGTGCGCGGTGAAGCTAGGTGAAGCGTGTAGAAGACACTTCACCGAGATTTTGTGATGTCGGTGGAAGCGTGTGGAAGCGTGCCGCTTCAAGCGCATCCAGGTTGCTTCCACACGCTTCACGGATCCATTTTTTGCTGTGTATTTACACCATTTATCCAGTCCACAGGGGGTCGGATAGCAGAGTTGATATTGGTTATTTACATTTACACTAAAATACACATAAAACTGCGTACTGAGTAAGTACTCATGGGTACAACACTTTGATTGTACCAACCCATCTGTACTTTATCCTCTTGGAACCAAACAGTACA
>OZ038450.1:32528459-32547154 GCA_964036195.1 Sphaerolaimus hirsutus | reverse complement strand
AACAACAAAAAAACTCCCGTGATTACATTGTGTCTCGTGTGGCGACAAGCGCTCATCGTCGCATTGTCGCCAATCAAAAGCTTGTGTCGACAAAAATTTTTTTGATCCAAAAAGCGAACCGACAACGAAATTTGTTTAAATGCTTATAACTCGCAAACAAAATGCACGATTTATCTGAAATTTGGCATGTGAGTGCACTTAGCTAGGGAGTATACTTCACTGTTTTTTCTTGCAGATATGGAATTTAATACTGAACTTTTTCACTTTTTGATTTGTCGGCACATTTTGCAGTGTAAACGCCGCTGTATAAAAAATTAAGGCCATCCCTATATTCCATATATTGAACTTCCATTGAAAACCATATTTGTACTTATAGATAGAGCCACCAATAGATGCCAGACTTTAGACTTTAAAAATGTTATTTCAGTATTTGTGTGCACACAAACATGAAAAATATGAACGTGCAGTTGTGGTTGTAGGTCTCAGTTGTGGTCGTAGTTGTGGACGTTGTAGTGGATGTTGTGGTGCTTGGTGCTTGCGTTTGTGGTCGCTAGAATGTGTACTGTTTGGTTCCAAGAGGATAAAGTACAGATGGGTTGGTACAAATCAAAGTGTTGTACCCATGAGTACTTACTCAGTACGCAGTTTTATGTGTATTTTAGTGTAAATGTAAATAACCAATATCAACTCTGCTATCCGGACCCCCTGTGGACTGGATAAATGGTGTAATACACAGCAACAAATGGATCTGTGAAGCGTGTGGAAGCAACCTGGATGCGCTTGACGCGGCACGCTTCCACACGCTTCCACCGACATCACGAAAATCTCGGTGAAGTGTCTTCTACACGCTTCACCTAGCTTCACCGCGCACTTCACGTGCATCCAAAATGTGAAAGATCCACACGCTTCCTGTACGTATACATGTGTGTGGGAGCGCCATACAAGGAAGCGTGAAGTGCCTTCACGCAGATTTTCGCAGCTGGAAGAACCAGCATGCTTGGTGATGCGTCTGGAAGTGTCGGCGTGAAGACACTTCCCGACGCTTCACCGCGCATCCACACACCCATTTTTTGCTGTGAAAGGGACTAACGTTGCAGGCATGATGACTCGTATTCCTGCTCAACAACATCCCAAGTAGTGGCTGGTGGCTCGCAGAACCTACAAAATACAGGGGTGGGCATTTTCAGTTACCGCTGGAAAAACGCGATAGCTTGAGCTATGGTTGAGCTATCACAGTGAAATTTTAACACAATCGAGTAGACTCCATAGGACACCTATTCTGAAGTTTGCAACCAAAACGGCCACATTTTGTGTGGGTTATGGAACACACAGTTTTTTTGTGTAATTTTGTGTCTTAACCCCCTTTATCTCGGGACTGGGGTACTGTTCGAGAAAAAAAAAGAACTTGGTCGTAGCCCCGACCCCAAACCCCAACATATTTACTCAAAGGGCATCAAAATCGGCCAATGTACGACAGATTGGGACGACGCCAAAGCCAGTGACCCCCCCCCCTCAAATGCCACCCTTGATTTATCCTATCGTGACGCCGAGTCACAAAATTACACTAAAAACTGTGTGTTCCACAACTCACCCAAAATGTGCCCGTTTGGGTTGCAAACTTCAGAATAGGTGTCCTATGGAGTGTACTCTATTGTGTTAAAATTTCACTATGATAGCTCAATCGTAGCTCAAGCTATCGCGTTTTTCCAGCGGTAACTGAAAATGCCCACCCCTGTATGTATTAGGTATAGATATTAGAATGAATATTTAACTGAATGGATATAGATAGCCCTCTATTATTAGCCAATATTTTACAGCCCTCTGTAGCGAAAATTGTGCATTTGTATGTTTATTGACAATATTTTCCATATACCGTATATCCTTGAATAAGTCCCCCCCTTGAATAACTCCCCACCCTTGAATAACTCCCCCCTCAAAAGCACTGATGAAAAAATAACTCCCCGGGGGACTTATTCAAGGATATACTGTATGCAGCATTGCTGATACAGTGTACCACCATATTCTGTGAAGACACAAAAACACAAATTGTTCCGTATTTCCTCGAAATACCCACCTCGTTTAACCCCCACCCCCTCAAAACTCTCACTCTGAAACAATCACCTCTGGGGGGTATTTCGAGGAAATATGGTAGTTTGTGTTCAAGTTCAGTGTTATGGAGTCAATTGTATTTTAGACTCATAGTTGTCAGCCATTTTCTACGCACCCTGGATTCAGTCTGTATTTGCATTTGCATTTGAAGTGCACTTGGTCAGCAGTTGCCCCCTCCCCATCAAGTGCCTCGAAGCGATCGCAGAAACACGTACCATTTTTTAGTTTCATGCAACTCTGGACATGTCTCAGTACACTTTTTAGAACAGTAGTACCTGGATTTGGTAAATTAGATACAGGTATTTCACATTTTGGGACATAATTGTCTTATTAGGGATGGCCCAGGGTTAAAAAAAAATTAAATAAAAACCTGTTGTTGTTTTCTAAAAATGGTGTAATTGAAAAAAATGTTGTTTCTATCCCATGTCTTACTGAGTAAAAAATATTTTCCATTATGTTGCATTATCTCAGCATCTTTTTTACAACAAATACAAATGTGTAGAAACATAGGCATAAATACTCAAGTGGAAACCCCCTACCCCTGTGATCAGACAAAGATTCTGCTGTTGTGTAAATCAGACTTTTTTCATTTTTCATCATCTGAAATGACACTGACTTGATTATGAAGTATGCCTGGCCACACAAACCGCCATTTCTTTCAACCATTCCAAGTGCTGAGGCCCTGTTGGCTGTGAGCAAATGCAGCCACTTTCCATAGTGTTTTGTAGTGATGTAAAAGCGCCATGGCGCTGGCGCCTGGCGCTAGCGCCAAAGCAAAAAGTGCCATGGCGCTTTTGGCGCTTGGCGCTATGATGCCGTGGCGCCATTGGCGCTTGGCGCTAGTGTTTTAAAAAGCGCCAAAAAAGCGCCAATGAGTTCAAAAAAATACACCATTATTCTATGCAAAAAGGCTTTCTGTGTATACACAGGTATGCATGTATACATTTACATAAACGTGCTACTGTAAGACGTGTAACTGTATTGCAGGTAAAACAATTTATTGCTTATTTTGTCAAGCATATCACTGCAATGACAAGAACATTCAACACGTCTCCCATCTAATAGATTTTTTAAAGTTTTTATTTACAACCAAAATGTGTTTTTCATTGTAAATGTAAAGTGCTGCTTCTTTGCTTGAATGTAAAGTTCTGCAAAAGTTCAGCGGCAATAGTTTTCCATCGTTATTCTGAACTCCCAACTGTAAAATATCATGATAAAAAGAACAAAACTTGACCATAGTTGCCTTATATTTATCTTGCAGATTAAATGGGAAAGTAGCACTGCATTGGCATGGCTGCAATGGAACAACAATTTTTTTGGTGCTGGCGCTATTGGCGCTTGGCGCCAAATATCTGGCGCTTTTTACATCACTAGTGTTTTGTCAAAAATTACTACATGGACTTGCCAATTTAATTGAATTTAGATCAATTTAGCTGTAAATACTAGAATGTAAGTACTGCAGACTTCAAGTTGTCTGATTGATCCTATGTTGCAGTTCCATATAGCCTATATGCATATGGCAGAGGTATTAAAACTGTCTCACTGAATACAACCACTGTATAATTTATACCAGCACCAGAACAATCATGCATGTCATGTGATACAAAATAAATCTGAATTTAATTGGGATGTTTTGTCAGAACCACCAAAGAATAGATTTTCTGAGGATAAACACAACACACATCCACAGTTTTTCTATAGACATTGCACATGCACTGAATCACAGAGTTGTTCAAATACCTGTATTTTTAGAAAGTAGAAACATAAATAATACATAAATCTTTCCACTTTTATACAAATTATAATTTATTTGAAATTGTGAAATTATTTAAAAAACATTTTTGTAAAAAATGAGTAGGTAGATATCCCCAGAATACCCTGGTATTCCAGGCTTTAGAAGCAAACACATTTCTGCAACCGTGCTGAATTGCAAAGGGAAACCAACCATATCCGCGAACTTCCGCTTTACAGTGCTCTGGAGCGACACTTGTTTTATAAGTTGGTGCTTTTATTTGGGTAAATTCCTCAGCTAAATTTGGGGGTTTTAAAGGGTGGAGATTTATTGGTTGCTGTTTAAGTCTACCGTATTTGCTCGAAATACCCCCCGGGGTGGTGATCGTTTCAAAGTTCTCCCGAGAGGGGGCGGGGTTAAACGAGGGGGGGGGGGGTCATTATCTCGCAAGACCTTTTTTGAAATCCTATTACAAAATCGTTGTTTGTGATGTGCGCTGGGGTAGAAAAATGCATCAATAACTGACATGTAAAGACTCCTGTAGACTAATATTAGTATGTAGATGGTATAAACACTGTTCTAACGTGATTCCGACCTTGTTTTAACGTGTGTTCTGCACTACGCAGAACACAAACTGCAGTATTTGCCATGTACGTTCTCTTTACACTCAATTTTGGGGGGGGGTCATTTCGAGGGGGGGGGGGGTGATTGTTTCATAGTAGTCTCGAGAGGGGGGGGGGTCAAACGAGGGGGGGGTATTTCGAGGAAATACGGTAGCTTAGGTTGTTGTAAATACATCAAAAAACAAATCAGAATATTCAGAAGTGTGGAATCTAAATAAACACAGCGAAACTGTCCTTGTAAATATATGAAATGAAATGTGAAATAGCTAGTGCTGTCTACCAGAAATGTTGCCTTTTAATCTAAAAATCAGTATAGAAAATTAAGGCCATCCCTATATTCCATATATTGAACTTCCATTGAAAACCATATTTGTACTTGTAGATGGAGCCACCAATAGATGCCAGACTTTAGACTTTAAAAATGTTATTTCAGTATTTGTGTGCACACCAGAGTTGGAAAAACGTATTTACATTTACCCGAAATACCCGGTTATTCAGGTATTTATACTTACGTTTACGTTTACGTTTTCCAAAAATACCATTACGTTTTGTTACGTTTTCCCGGCACAATTACCCGGGTACCAGAGAAAACGTAAAAATCCAGCTACACGAAACAACGTGTCTATGAAATGTGCTCTATTACCGCAGTCACATATTGATTTTGTGTAAATAGTTACACCAGTGGACGTAAAAAATGCCAATTATGTTGTGTAATTGTTTTTTTGACAGTGAAAATATTGTAAATAAATGAAATAAATCAATTGTAAATGTAATCAATGTGTCAATTTTGGAATATGAACAGTGCCTAGGAATGTGTTACCTAAAAATACAGGCAGAAGAGTGGAATGTGTGTTTGTGTCATAGGCGGCGCAAGGTCTTAATTTGCGCTTGTGACATTTAAATTAGCCAAATTTTCACCTTGTGACACCTTTTTTCAGAGGCATTATGTGAAGTTGGCAGCCAGCCAAAAATTAGGAAATCGCTATAAAACTAATAAGTTTTGCTAAAAATAGGTTTATAATCATGTATATAGGTGAAAATAGTGATTATAGAGAAGAAATTTGGCAAAATGGAGAAACTTAAGCACTTTTTAGCTAATTTTGAGCTTTCACTCTCGTTTTGTACAATACACACTTGTGAATGTCACAATGTGACAGTGAAATTTCTGCTTGTGACACCAAAAATTCTGCTTGTGACATTCACAAGTGCACAAGCACTTACGCATATTATCTACAACACATGGTTTGTGTTGTAGATAATATAATCATTCACTGTTTTGTTTTAATCATATCCTGCTGAAGTTTTGAAATAATGTAATTGTAAAGTGAAGCGTGCTAATCCATGCGTTTGCTAAACTGCGAGGCCATCAGCACCAACATTCACAAACAAATAGACAAAAATTTAAAAATAAGATTTCTTTTTGCTATGAAATGTAAGTGCAAAATGTGGATGGAAATTATGTATAGGTACATTGTTGAAAATGTCACAACAATGGTCTTCGACAACTACAACAGAAGCTCTGCTCACATGGGGCACTCCTTGAAATTTTTACGTTTACGTTTTTTTTACGTATTCCTTGGTATTTTAAAAATACCTTATGTTTTAGTATTTATACTTTAGATCTGGAAAAGGTATTTACGTTTACGTTTACGTTTTCCAAAAATACCAGTATTTGAACAACTCTGGTGCACACTAACATGAAAAATATGAATATGCATGTGTGTGCATGAAACAGCACACTGATAACGTCAGTAGACAAAGTGGTAACTTCATAATTATTAGAAAGATATTTTCGATTCCGTGGACAGGTTGTCGATTAAACTGGGGCAGTCCCAGACTTTGTAAAATGCCCTGTAAAATGTCAAGTGTCATGCAAAGTGTCAAAAGTCACGTAAAATGCCCTGCAAAATGGCAAACGCGTTTGCCATTTTCTGGGGCATTTTACATGACTTTTGACAGTTTGCATGACACTTGACATTTTACAGGGCATTTTACAGGGTCTAGGATTCGCACCAGGTAGCTATTTCAACTCGTTCTACAATGTCAATACTTCGGTTGAAGCGCACCTGCATTTTATACGACGCATTTGTCCATATGAGCCGTGAAAAAAATGAATACCGTATTTGCTTGAATAATCCCCCTGGGGGATTATTATTTCGTCAGACATTTTTGAGGGGGGAACTATTCGAGGGGGGGGGGAATTATTCAAGGGGGGAATTATTATTTCGTCGAAATTTTCAAGCATGTTTCCATCAACTCATTTCCCGAAACATGCCTTATAAACACAATAATGTGCCATTTTTGTTAAAATTAGGTAGAAAAAATTAATCAAATCTTTAAAGGGGGGATTATTCGAGGGGGGAATTATTATTACTTCACTCGTCTTACAGGGGGGGATTATTCGAGGGGGGGGAATTATTCAAGGGGGGAATTATTCAAGCAAATACGGTATTTGGTAGATGTTCAAGTTGATTTCATTTGACACGTGAGTTTTTGCACACTTGACATGTCCATCAGATTTACAAAAAGCCGACAAAATGCTGAAAAAAGATCGGCAAAATTTGCAAAAAGCCGACTGTCTGGTGCGTTTCGCTGTCCAGACCAGCTTTTATTGCAAAGCTCCACTGTGTTGGCATACGCAGTGATGTGAAAAGCGCTATGGCGCTGACGCCTCGCGCTAGCGCCCAAGGAAAGAGCGCCATGGTGCTTCTGGCGCTTGGCGCCAAAGTCCTGGCGCTTTTTCCATCACTAGTCGAGCGTCAAATGGCCATCACCCAAAAATACCCTAAATCCTCGAATACGACCCCAGGGGAGTTATTTTTTAGTCAGACGTTTTGGAGGGGGGAGTTTTTCAAGGGGGCCGGGGGGGGGGGGTTATTCAAGGGGGGGAGTTATTATTTCCTCAGGAAACTTGGACTTAATTCATTGTATGGATCAGGGTTGGTTTTATAAAAATCCATTTTAGTAAAATTGTATAAAAATTGTATAAAAATTTTATTTTATTTTTATTTTATTCTTGTTTCATTTTATTTTATTTTATTTTATTCCCAAAAGTCATTAATAAAATAAAATGACACATTTTACAAAAATTTTACAAAAATTGTACAAAAATTTTACAAAAAATCAGAAACATGCATGCAAGGCCAGAAAAATGTTATAGTTAGACCTATACATGAAAAACCTGTGACAAATTTTTCCCTTACTTTTCAAAAGTTGCATGCAGTATGTATTGTAAGCTAGCTGCAAGTGTAAAGTTACAATTATTGATAAGAATAATTTGCATTTTCAGTAGAAGGACTACTGGAGTGTGCTGGGAACATTTGTAAAATGTCATGCAAAGTGTCAATTGTCATGACAAATGTAAAGTTAAGTATCGATTGTCATGAAAAATGTCAAGTGTCATGTAAAATTTCAAGCAAAGTGGCAATTGTCATGACAAGTGTCATGCAAAGTGTAAATTGTGTATCCAAATCTTGTGTTTTTGTATCCATAGAATGTTTTATTTCCAAATTTTATGTTTTTGTATCCAAATGTTCACATAAGATTTAGAGTCAACAACAACATAATTTGGATACAAAACCTAAGATTTTGAAATAAAACATGAGATTTGAACACAGTTTGCTTGACAATTGATACTTTAATTTTAACATGTCATGACAATTTACACTTTACTTTACATTTGTCATGACAATTGACACTTAGCATGACATTTTACATGACATTTGACACTTTACAATGCTTGGGACTGCCTCCAGATCCATGAATAAACAGGTAGAGACTCAAGCAATGAAACAAAATTTTACAAAAATTATGAATTTTTATACAATTTTACAAAAATACGAATTTTTATACAATTTTACAAAAATTTTACAGAAATTTGAATTTTTATACAATTTTTATTTTTATTCTTCAATTTTCCATTTTATTTTATTTTATTTTATTCTTGAATATTCCATTTTATTTTTATTTTATTTTTATTTTTTTCTGAGATTTTGCCAACCCTGGTATGGATGCAGTATGTAAACTCGTGTAAATCAGGTATTTCACCGTCCAATAACAACAAAACAGTGTATACACTGCATACACATTATGTATCTACTGTCGCTGTCATAGGCTACTATTGTTTTATAGTTTTGTATTGTATCCTTTTCATCAGAGGGAGGAGTTTTTTAGAGGAAGGAGTTTTTTAGAGGGGGGAGTTATTCAAGGGGGGAGTTATTTTTTCCTCACCCCGCCAGCAGGGGGGACTTATTCAAGGGGGGAGTTATTCGAGGGGGGATTTATTCGAGGATTTACGGTATTCACATTCGGTAAAGCGCACGGAAGACTGAAAACACAACTGAGGTGTCTCCTCGGCGTGCAACGAATAATACCTCGATATAAATAAATAACGAACGCATGATAGGGTACAAAAAGCACCAACGTTAAAAACACAGCGAACAGACGCATGCAATAAAACTGACCAAAAAAAGCTGCCAAAATGAATATTGACGCCAATAATTAAAATACTGAAACTTTTTTATGATGTATATATTCCGCGTGCCTTTTGTGTGTGGATTTTAATCGCGCTTTAATTGCATTTATTTTTTAATGCGTCTAGACACCGCTCTTGATGATCATTCACCCGGACTTTTTTCACTTTGAAACATCGTCATCGTCACTCATTGCGACATGTTACAGCAGGTCAGCAGAGTTGTGAAAAGAACTGAAATTTTTCAAAGTAAACATAAATATATGTAAAGTATTGTTATTTTGGTCACAGCTGAGTACAGAAAACGTAAAAAAATTTTTTAAACTTTTACACTGTAAATGTAAAATGTGAGTAAAATAGTTTTTCCTGAGAAACCGTAAAAGTTGGTATTTTTCTCACAGAAAATGTAAAAGTGAGTACCGTATTACCTAAGATACCCCCAAGCGCCAGATTAGTGATGGAAAAGCACCAGAAAAAAGGCGCCAAGCGCCAAAGGCGCCATGGCGCCTTCCAGAAACTGGGCGCAAGGCGCCTAGGGCGCCACGGGAAGAGGGCGCCAAGCGTCAAGGGCGCCATGGCGCCATTGGGAAAGTGCGCTCCAGGCGCCAATGGCGCCACGGGAAGCGGGCGCCAAGCGCCAAGGGCGCCAAGGCGCCATTTGGAAAATAGTGCGCCAGGCGCCAAGGGCGCCAGAATAGGCGCCAGTTAAATAAAATGCCCTGCCTGTGCTCTATATATTACTTCCGCACCGTAGTGCACACATTTCACTTGTTCATTCACTTTCTGTGTGATCTATTCAATCAAAACGAGACAGACAACCAAATTTTCTGCACAAAAAATACTCATTCAGATCATAATCAATTGAGAAACAATGAGATACGCGACATACACTCACATACACTTCTTTATTTTTCATTTTCGCAGTACTCACCTTGAAACCAGAGTTGCGAAAGTGTATTTACACCAGAGTTGTTCAAATACTGGTATTTTTGGAAAACGTAAACATAAACGTAAATACCTTTTCCAGATCTCAAGTATAAATACTAAAATGTAAGGTATTTTTAACATACCAAGGAATACGTAAAAAAACGTAAACGTAAAAATTTCAAGGAGTGCCCCATATGAGCAGAGCTTCTGTTGTAGTTGTCGAAGACCATTGTTGTGACATTTTCAACAATGTACCTATACATAATTTCCATCCACATTTTTCACTTACATTTCATAGCAAAAAGAAATCTTATTTTTCAATTTTTGTCTATTTGTTAATGAATGTTGGTGCTGATGGCCTCGCAGTTTAGCAAACGCATGGATTAGCACGCTTCACTTTACAATTACATTACTTCAAAACTTCAGCAGGATATGATTAAAACAAAACAGTGAATGATTATATTATCTACAACACAAACCATGGGCGGCGTAAGTGCTTGTGCACTTGTGAATGTCACAAGCAGAATTTTTGCTGTCACAAGCAAAAATTTCACTGTCACATTGTGACATTCACAAGTGTGTATTGTACAAAACGAGAGTGAAAGCTCAAAATTAGCTAAAAAGTGCTTAAGTTTCTCCATTTTGCCAAAGTTCTTTTCTATAATCACTATTTTCACCTATATACATGATTATAAACCTATTTTTAGCAAAACTTATTAGATTTATAGTGATTTCCTAATTTTTGGCTGGCTGCCAACTTCACATAATGGCTCTGAAAAAAAGGTGTCACAAGGTGAAAATTTGGCTAATTTGAATGTCACAAGCGCAAATTAAGACCTTGCGCCGCCTATGACACAAACACACATGTCATATTCCAAAATTGACACATTGATTACATTTACAATTGATTTATTACATTTAATTACAATATTTTCACTGTCAAAAAGACAATTACACAACATAATTGGCATTTTTTACGTCCACTGGTGTAACTATTTACACAAAATCAATATGTGACTGTGGTAATAGAGCACATTTCATAGACACATTGTTTCGTGTAGCTGGATTTTTACGTTTTCTCTGGTACCCGGGTAATTGTGCCAGGAAAACGTAACAAAACGTAATGGTATTTTTGGAAAACATAAACGTAAACATAAGTATAAATACCCAAATAACCAGGTATTTCGGGTAAATGTAAATACGTTTTTCCAACTCTGATTTACACTTACCCGAAATACCCAGGTAAATGGGTATTTATATTTACACTTACACTTACACTTTCATAAAATACCCATACACTTTTTTACACTTTCCTGAGCAAAATACGCGGGTACAGAAAGTGTATTGTTTTCTGTCAGATGGCCCTGTTTTATGCTTTTGAGAAAGCATAAAATAGGGTCATGTACAAAAAATAACTGCACAGTGCACACATGCAGTGATGCATTGAATGTTGAAAATATGACAAATGTACAAACTAGCCTTTGATCAGTACTTATGGTATTCTACAATTCATCATACTTTTGTAAAAAAGGACAAGATCAATGGAAATTCACCAGCTGGACACAAAGTCAACTGGCTTTTGCATTGACATTTGCTGCATGTCCATTCTTGCATTTAAACAATGTGTATCGCATTGCTTAATCGGTAAAATATCAACACTGTAAAAGTGCCATTATTAGGGAACTTCATACCACTACAGTATTTGTTACAATCTGAAATGTTTTATAAAATGCAGTAAAATGTGAAATAATGCATGAAAATGACAGATAAAGTGATCTAAAGGTAAAAACAGTGGTGTTTTTTAATGCTCAACAGTGAGAGCTCTTTCTAAAAACATTTTTTACACTTACACTTTTTTTTACCTTACACTTTTGGTATCCATACTCAAAATTTGGAAAGTGTATTTACACTTACACTTACACTTTCCAAAAATACTGGTATTTTAACAACTCTGCTTGAAACCCTGCTGGTGCCATATGGCGCCCTTTTTGGGCAGGGCGCCAGGCGACAAGGGCGCCACGCGATATGGGCGCCAATCGCCAAGGCCGCCATGGCGCTTTTCAGAAATTGGGCGCCAGGCGCCAGGGGCGCCACAGAAAAAGGGCGCTAAGCGCCAATGGCGCCATGGCGCGGCGCCGCCTTTGGCGCCCTCAAGTGGCGTCAGCGCCATGGCGCCATTCGATCACTACGCCAGATTTAAGTCTCCCTACAGATTTTGTAGGGTAGGGCATCCGCCGGATAGATTTTCAACGTTCCGCAAGGTCGACGCACACGCACCAGAGCAATGCAGTTCGTGAAATACAGGAAAGTTTACATCAACGTCACCGATATTGAATATGACGCGTTTTACTTAGATTTTGGCCCGGAAATAACCATTTCATCATTTTTTGGCCATTGGCCAACTCGTTCTTTTTTGATTTTGTCAGGCGGGCTACTCGCAAAACTCACGATTTTGTATAGTCCTGTTTGCACTTCTTAGTTTTCACTGCCCTACAGCCGAAACATGAGGGCAGTGGAAATAAAGAAATGCATGCACAAGCAGACAAAATCGCGAGTTATGCGAGTAGCCCGCCCGACAAAATCAAAAAAAGAACGAGTTGGCCGACGGCCAAAAAATGACGAAATCGTTATTTCCGGGCCATATTACGAAAACGTTTGCAATATTGTCAACGTCGATGTAAACTTTCCTGTATTTCACGAACTGCCTTGCTCTCGGTGCGTGTGCGTCGAGCTGGCGGAACGTTGAAATTCTATCGGGCGGATGCCCTACCCTACAAAAACTGTAGTGATAATTAAATCTCGTCCCAGGGGGTTTATTATTTCGCTAGCAAAATTTGAGGGCGGTTAATTCCAGGGGGGCTTATTCGAGGGGAGTCTATCATTTCACCAGAAATTTTTGGAAATTCCAAGTTATTTAGTTATTGCAAATCAAGCAAATGTCAAATGTGGCACTGATCAATACAATCTATAGTCAAGAAGAAGCCAAATACTAAGATTCAAAAGATTTTCAACATGACATTTAGAACCTGAAAGTTATCACTTGACATTTATGACTTGAAATTACCCACTTGACAAAAACTTGACATAAACTACTTGACATTTATGACTGAATGGCATCACTTGATATTTATGACTTGACATGAATTGCTTGCCATTTTTTCACCTGATAGTTTTCACTTGACGCAAACAACTTGACAGGTATCACCTGAAAATTGTTACTTGACATATTACTTGACATTTGACATGACATTTATCACTTGACATTAAACTTGACATTTCACTTGAAATTTATCACTTGACGTTAAACTTGACATTTAACATCACATTTATCACTTGACATAAAGCTTGACATTTAACTTGACATTTGTCTTGACATTTTACTTGAAATTTATTACTTGACATTTCACTTGAAATTTATTGCTTGGCATTTGACTTGACATTTCAATTGAAAGTTATCACTTTATATTCACCTTGACATTTATCACTTGACATTTGACTTGACTTGACTTGACTTTAGACTTGACATTTATAACTTGACATTTGAGTTGATATTTGATCACTTGACATTAAACTTTATATTTGACCTGACATTTCTCACTTGAAATTTGACTTGACATTTATCACTTGAAATTTGACTTGACATATGACTTGATATTTGACTTGACATTTATGAGTTGACATTAAACTTGACATTTCACTTGAAATTTGTCACTTGACATTTAACCTGAAATTTGTCACTTGACATTTGACTTGTTATTTCACTTGAAATTTATCACTTGACATTTGTCACTTGACATCTATCACTTGACATTTATCACTTGACATTTGGCCTGACATTTATTGCTTGACATTGATCACTTGACATTTCACTTGAAATCTACCATTTGACATTTATCACTTGATATTTGACTTGATATTTTATCAATTAATATTTTATCACTTGACATTTATCACTTGACATTTGGTCTGACATTTATTGCTTGACATTTATCACTTGACATTGTACTTGACATTTATAACTTGACATTTGACTTGACATTAACCACTAGACATTTATGACCTGATAGTAATCACCATGCAAGGTCACATGCTCAGTATCACATCAAGCAGTAGTTCAGGCATGTTTGCGCATTTTACACAAAATAAGCAAACTTGAATAACTTTTGTAAATCTGTACCGAAATTGCCAAAAATTGGCTCATTTGAAAGCTCTAGTCATGGCGCACATCAACAATTGTTTTTTAATGCCACATTTGTATTCAAATTTTCAATTTATTGAGGTTTGAAAATTTCAAACAGATACCGTCCCAAAGTGGGCGGAGCCTGTGAACAAAATTCCCGAAAATAAGAAATGGCATCATGGAAAAGAAATGCTCTTTCATATGAGCCATCAACCATGAAAATCGGTCGTGTTTCAAGGAAGTTATTGCAGTTTGAAGATTGTCGGGAGAACAAGATGAAGAACAACAACAACAACAACAACAACAACAACAACACTGCCTAGAAAAGAAAATGTGTAATAACTTCCTCCCAACTCAGCCATTTGATCTGAAAATTTGCATGGGGGTACTTTTCGACACGGGCTATTCAATGGTATAATGGGTTTTGTCGTAGCTTGTCGCGTTCCGAAGTTATTGCGATTTAAAGTGTGTTATTTCCGCATTTTGGTGTGTCTGACCATATTATGGGTGGGTCGCTTGCGCCCTCCCTCGGCAGCGAGGGATGGCGCTCGCGCGCCCACCCGATAGACATATATAGGGTGGCCCAGGTCAGGCACACGGTTTCAACTGGCTCCCAACACGTCAATTTTGAATGAAAACTGCTCAAATTTGGTATGGGGGTAGATAAATGTACCCCATTTGTTGTGTTAAGTGCACGATCCCACATCACAAAAATTCATGTCGGAACGTAAAGCAAGGTTTAATACGTGTTTGAGCGTGGCACATGTAAGGCAATCGTCTACCAAAGCACCATTTTTCATAAAAATAGTCCAAATTTGGCATGACAGTAGATAAATGTACCCTATTTAGTATGTTAAGCACACACATAAATATCACTAAATTTTCACATTTATCACATCGAAAGCAAAACAACGTCACTCCACAGGACCATCCACATATGGGACACATTCAAAAACATAAACATGAAACTCTTTCACTTTCTGACTAGTGATGTTAAAGGCACCGGGAAAAATGGCACCACACCGCACCGGCACGTTTGCCAACCACAGCAAAAAATGGGTGTGTGATGCGCGGTGAAGTGTCTTGAAGTGTCTTCACGCAGACGCGCAATGTCGGCGTGAAGACACTTCACTACATCCCAGATGCTTCACGGCACTTCACGAACCATGCAAAGTATGCTGCAAAAGTTCGTGAAGTGCACTTCACGAATTTCGGTCTTCGTGAAGCTAGGTGAAGTGAGTGGAAGACACTTCACCGAAAACTTCGTGAAGTGTGTGGAAGTGAGTGGAAGTGCCTTCACAGAGCGCACTTCCACACACTTCACGAACCCATTTTTTGCTGTGAACGCATCAAAATGGCACCTGGCACCCTGGGGCACCGGCTAAAAAATGGCACCACACCGCACCGGCACCGTTGCCATTCGGACAAAATGGCACCGGCACCGAAGAGCACCAGCGGGTTGCCGGTGCTAGCACCAAAAAGCACCGCACCGGGCTGGAATTTCCGAAGTGAATATCGGGCAGTTACTCAGTGGCCACACATTCGAAAGTGCATATTTCCATGAATTTTCAACCGATTTTGATGGTTGAGCACTTAAAATGATCAGAATGATGTGGCGATCACTCTTTTGAAGCAATTACAATGATTACAAATGAAAGATGAAATATTGAATTCACTAGAAAGCCCATAGCCACTCTATTGTCTACTGATCAGGAGTCGTTGCTGTACAGAGAATGGGACTATCTCTGTCATAAACTGACAACAATTTTTGAGCAAAATGTAAGAGAAATCTAAAATCTAAAAATGCTTTAAAATTCAACAAAATTTTAGATTCGATCATCAGATCACATATCGGGTATAATGGATTTCACAGTAGGTATATTTATTTGATGGGATATTTACAAAATAGGCAAAAAAATGGTTGGGTAAATATATCGATGTTTTTTGAAATATGAAAAAGCACATACTATGGACAACATTGCACAGCACATGAAGCCTTGGCCGGTGCCTTTCCCGGTGTGTTGACCATGGCAAAATGGATGGATAAAGAAATACAGAGAATTGATAATTAGGTTCATTTGTTCAATATTTATATTCACGCACTTTATCTATTTCATGCACTATATTTATTTACCACGCAAAATATATTTCCTGCACTATATTATTTATCCATGGAGAATATTTGATTAAGAAAGTGTCTTTTAAGTTATTGATAGGTTTATGTGGAATATTTAGGTTAAAAGGTCGAATATGTTATTATTTAGGTTTATGGACATAAAATTAGGCTCATTCAACTCGCCGTAATTTTCTGGTTATTATTATATATACATTCATATGGTTTACTTGCAATTTGGGAAACTCAAATCTTGTAATATTTACATTCTACGTATTTACTTAGGCCAGCATCCTAATGGAGAAATAGTGCCCTGTGTGTGACTAGCACGTAATTACCAAGCCCTTCGCGTAGGCATATTTATTGTAGCTTCGCAATACTTTATATATTTACGTTATTTGGACATTTTATATTAGATACCCTGCTCAAATTATACCAAATATATTATATTAACCCTGCTCAATTAATATACCCAATTACCTCGAATAAGTCCCAACTTATCAATTGTCAAATATACGTTTTCAGGAAGTGATTATTATTATGTTGAATATACTCTGCTCTACTTAAGACATTGGGAACATTTACATTGCTATTTACAATTTCCAACTCTATCATATTAGTTTCCAAAGTGTGTCAATGTTTTCTGACAAATTGAAACAGATTAGTAAATCGGCCGAGTTTGCCGACTTCGCGCCTCACAAGATTAATAGTTTTTCTATTCACCCAATTTGTACTTGGTATTTCTTTACCATAAGTATTTGAATGTACACGCGTGTAGTGTAAGCCAACTGTTTCAGCTAAATGTGTCTTATTAGCGCATTTGTGTCTTATTTGTGCATTTGTATTTGGGGAATTATTGTAGCTATGTTTTTATACACAATTTCCGTGTCTCGGCTACTTTTGGAGTTTTTACTTCAGTCTTCTGACCCCAAGCTTGTGACCGAAATAAGTTAGCAATAGAAACTTCGACTAGGAAGCTTGCTAACTTTACGCTTTTGTAATTATTGCTGCATCTGATCAAAATAAAGTACCTGAAACAACTTCGAAACCCCCTTTTCAACACGCAACCACGCAATAAACTCAACTTGGCTGTCAACAAGTGGACATTTGGCTAAAACGGGAAATCAAACCACTCTAAAGGCTGTCACTCACTACGGTCTTGGAGTTGCTGGAATCGGTGGTAGAAGATGCTGACTTCGGTGGCTTCATCACACCTGGTGCCTTTTACTTTGGCGCTGGTGCTAGCACGTTTGGCCTCGGCAAAAAAATGGCACCACACCGCACTTGCACTGGTGCTATTCTGAAAAAAATGGCACTGGCACCAGCATGGCACCCCTGAAGATTGCAATGGCACTGCACCAGCACCGGTGCTGGTGCCCTTCGGTGCCCAGCACCGGGGCACCGGTGCCCCAGTGCCTTTACATCACTAGTTCTGACACAAAATCTTGGGATGTGAAACCGTGCACTTAACACAACAAATGGGGTACATTTATTTACCGCCATACCAAATTCGACCTGTTTTCATTCAAAATTGATGTGTTGGGGGCCAATCAAAACCGTGCGCCTGACGTGGGCCACCCGGTATAACTGTACATACACATAAACCCTAAGTCATCGGTTATAACGTGTGTCAGTGTTGTTCAAATACTTGTATTTTTGGAAAACATAAATGTAAATGTACATACCGTTTTCAAATTGAAAGTATAAATACTAAAATGTAAGGTATACTCGGAGGACTTAATGCCGTACATTTTTCCCGAGGAAACACTCCATCAGTGCGAAACGTCATGAATTTTAACCGCTCTCCAACTCGTTCCAGTGTGAAATACAGAGATACGTTATGGTGAATGCGGAGATTCGGAACGAAATATTTCCTGATTCTAAAGGCCACTTTCTAAATGTTTTGCAGAACGGCGTGATAGCCTGTTATAAGTTCTGCCGAGTATATTTTAAGATTTCTGGCACCCGGAAACGCGAAATACTTATTTGATAATACTAGGGTCGGCCGGCATACAGACTAATCTTTTCTTTTTGTAAAAGGTCGGTCCTAAAAGTTTTCAGTTTGACGTAGATATTTGATTTTTTATAAAAATGGTACATAAATATTAGCAATTGGTAGAGTATCGTGTCTGCCGAGTATATCTTTGAAATACAAAGGAAAGTGTTAAAAAAACGTAAACGTAAAAATTTGAAAATTCTCTACAACGGTTTCAGTTGATCAATCCAAAGGGGTAATTTCCGGTGCAGAGTAATTGCGCATGCAAATACCATATTTCTTCTAATAGAAGTTTCAATGCAAATAAAGTCGGCAGACGTATCGCCCTACAAACATTTGCGTCAATCTCTCCAGTGGAGAGTGCATGACGGCATTACAAAAAAAAAGTAGGTATTGATTGTGACGCAATATTTTAACGATTGGAATAGATTGGGTCACGTATGAAAACTTGGCCCTTATCCCAGTTACCAGTTGCGTGCAGTTATACAAATGAGAGTGAAAACTGAAAGTTCTCACTCTCATTTGAAAAGCTAAAAATCGTTAA
>OZ038450.1:32469564-32528259 GCA_964036195.1 Sphaerolaimus hirsutus | reverse complement strand
CTGACTTGAAAGCCGACAAGGTCCTCCCAAATCGTTGGAGGTGTAGTTGTGGTGGTTGTGGTTGTGGTAGTTGTTGTTGCTGTGCATTATCAATATTAACAATGTAGCCACACTAGCTAGTTTTCAACCGAAATTTTGAAAACTCGAAAATCAGCAGTGTACGCATTTGAGTTTTCTAGAATGAGGTGCCCGTCATCTTCAGTTGACAGAGAGTAAAAATGACAAATTCTAGAAAACTCAAATGCGTTTAATGCTGATTTACGAGTTTTCAAAATGTCTGTTGAAAACTAGCTAGTGTGGCCACACTAGTCACAGTGGCACTATCTTTGACTGATTCAATGCATCTGATGTGATTTTCTGCTACTTGACAAGTGAAAGCTGGATGGTACTATCAATAGTGGACACCATTTAAAATGAACATGAAAAATCTTTATTTTGCCTGCCAGAGTCAGGGTTGGTTTTAGTAAAATTCTTTTTACTAAAATTGTAGTAAAATTGTATAAAAATTGTATTTTATTTTTATTTTATTCTCCAATTTTCCATTTTATTTTTATTTTATTTTTCAATTTCCAATTTTATTTTTATTTTATTTTTATTTTTTATTTTAGATCCTGACCAGAATTGATTTTTGTAAAATTCTTTTTACTAAAATTGTAGTAAAATTGTATAAAAATTGTATTTTATTTTTATTTTATTCTTCAATATTCCATTTTATTTTTATTTTATTCTTCAATTTTCCATTTTATTTTTATTTTTTTCTGAGATTTTGCCAACCCTGGCCAGAGTTTAGAATGGAAAATGTCTTCTGAAATTGAGGTATCTTTTTGGCATCACCAGCTAAAAACAGTGCATTCATATGAAATAAAATGTGTCCTACATACTGCTTCTGACTACTTCTATGTAAACACCTTCCCGGACAAGTTCACCACCCATTTTTTTATTTCACTTCGGAAGCTATAACTATGGCTATGGTGGGGTCATAGAGCTGAAACTTTGTGAATATATAGTTATAACATCCCTCTACTCTGCATCAATGGGGGGAAGCATGGTGACTCACTACAGGGTGGGTCGCCCTATATGCAACAATTTTTGTTGGCTTTTTCAGTGTCCCAAACAAGTTCACCACCCACTTGATTAGCTACTCTTCGAGGGTTGTATCTCCAGCTGTGAGGCCGGTATAAAGCTGAAATTTGGGGTATGTCTCGCCAACAGCCCCCTTACAATACAGCATTGGGGCTGCCTGCCAGTGACCCACTACAGTATGCGTTGCTGCATGTACAGTTGTTCATTTTTTTAAAGCAACCCAAGTGCCCCAAAAAAGTTAGCCACCCAACTGAATTATAAAAAAGGTTGTGAGAACATACCTGATAAAAACTTGAGTCAAATTTGAACCCCAGTTCTGCTCATAAAAATTTTTTCAGTAGGGCACCCACCCCGTCCCATAAACAGCAGACCAAAAATTTAACTTTAAACTAATTTTTTGTTTCACACTTGAGATGTTGGTTTACAAAGTTCACTAGGGAAGGGTCCAAGGTTCAAAGTTATGTAAACAACATGACCTCCAAAATGCCTCCATAAGGAAATTTTGTTAATCCTCTGATAAGTGATGTCATTTGCTGACATGTGTTTCCTTGTTGTGATCTATTTAAATGTGTATTCCGAGTAAGCTGCACGATGCGACAGCCGAATAAACGTGACGATCTACATCAGCAACACGTTAACAAATTTATTTGGGGTGAATATTATGATGTCATAATCACAACATCACAGGAACAAATTAAGTCAAAATTTTCACTTTTCCATTCACCCCAAATAAATTTGCTTATGCAGGCATTTTAGAGGTTATGTTGTTTACATAACTTTGAACATTAGACCCTCCCCTAGTGAACTTTGTAAACCAACTTTTCAAGTGTGAAACAAAAAATTGGTTTAAAGTGAAATTTTCAGTCTGCTGTTTATAGGACAGGGTGGGTGCCCCCCTGAAAATTTTTTTTGTGAGCAGAACTAGGGTTAAAATCTGATTCAATTTTATATCAGGCTTTTTTACATTTGTTTATAATGCAGTTGGGTGGCGAACTTGTTTGGGAGACTTGGGTTGTTTAAAAAAAATACAACTTTATATGCGGTGACCCATGCCGTAGTGGGTCGTTGGCAGGCACCCACTGGTGTATTGTGAAAGGGGGTTGTTTGCAAGACATCCCCCAAATTTCAGCTATCTATCGCCCTCACAGCTAGAAATATGGACCTTGTAGTGTAGCTAATCAAGTGGGCGGTGAACTTGTTTGGGACACCGAATAAGCCACAAAAAATGTTTGCATATAGGGCAACCCACCCTGTAGTGAGTCGCCGCACCTTCCCCCAGTGATACGGAGTAGTGGGGTGTTAGGACTATATACCCACCAAATATTAGCTTTATACCACTGCCATAGCCAGAGATATAGCATCTGAAGTGAAATAAAAAAATGGGTGGTGAACTTGTCCGGGAAGGTGTTTAAGATCCTTTAAAAACATTGTTTTGTCACTGTTTTGCGGCAGTGACAGCTTACATAGACACATCTTCATTTAAAGCACCCTTTCTTACATACTGTATTTGCTTGAATAGTCCCCCCCCCTTGAATAATTCCCCCCCCCTCGAATAATCCCCCCTGGAAGACGAGTGAGGTAATAATCATTCCCCCCTAATGATCCCTCCTTAAAGATATTTCATCAGTTACATAGTTGTACCAAATTTTAACAAAAATGGCACCTTTTTGTGTAAAAAATGCACATTGCGTGAATTGACATGATTTAAAAATGCTCGAACGTTTTGAGGAAATAACAATCCCCCCCCCTCGAATAATTCCCCCCTCGAATAGTTCCCCCCTCAAAAAAGTCTGGCGAAATAATAATTCCCCAGGGGGATTATTCAAGCAAATACGGTAAATAAATTGCTTCATCAGAATGTCACATCAGATTTGATCAGCATAAACTCTACATCACCTGGCTGCAGATAGCGTTCCAAAAAATGGGTTATATTCAAAAAATATAATAAAATTTAATCTCAGAAAATCTGTCAAAAAATAAAATAAAATAAAATCTCTCTGAAAAAACGCTGAGAAAATACAAATAAATGTAAATGAGAGATTTATTTATATTTTTTATCATAAATAAAATATAATTAAACTGGAGAAAATAAAATTAAATGAGATATGTTTTTATATTTAATTATATTTTTCAAACATAAATCTAGAGATTTTTGGAACGCTAGCTGCAGATATGATCCAGGTGATGCAAAAACTCACGTGTGAGACATGATGACTCATATTCCTGTTCAACCATATCCCAAGTTGTTGCTGGAGGCTCACAAAACCTAAATATGTTACAGTTTTGTATACATAAAAAACTCAGTAAAAATGTCTGGTAATGATCACACCAATGGTGGGATTGCATCAGAACCAGTTAAGTTTAAATTTAGAATGCATTATATTTGTAAAAAAATTAATCAAATAATAATAAAATGTGTGTTCTATGTGCAATGAATTGTCATGAAACATGTCATTTGCTGCAGTACTCCCCAGTGGTAATGATTTATTGTTCACAAAATAGGCAGTTTCTGACATTTCATGACACTTCCTGACTTGTCTTAATTACAGTTCCATCAAACATTTACTTGATTATCTCCACCTATACAATTTCGAGAGAACTGCACGCTAAGGATGCTTCAATGCAAAAGATAGGAGGCACAATCACAGGCCTCATTGTGCCCGATTCGTGTGTGTTTTTGCACACAATGCAGTCACTATTTATTAGTACAAATGCCCTTTACAAACACGATCCACAATCTTGACAAACAGGGTTAGTAGATGGCAAAGTTGCTTCTCAAGAATGCAATTGCACATGTATAGGGGGTTGACTTGAGTTTTTAGGGGCTGAGTTTACAATTCAGGGTTGAGTTGATGGGTGTTGATAAATTAGGGTTGAGTTGACAGAAGTTTAAAGATAAGGGGCTGTTGACACAAGTTTAAAAATTAGAGGCTGAGTTTATGGGAGTTGAGTTGATGGGTGTTTGCCAAATTAGGGGCTGAGTTTATGGGAGTTAACAATAACATTACCATAATCCTTAAGTGAGGCCCCCGGGGCTAAAAAATATAAATTGTGATATAATGCATTTGTGGGTTACTGATTACAATGATTTGAAATATGCACTCCATTCTGACAGTACATTACGATAACCCTGAAATTGAACCCAAAATGGGGCCAAAATTTTCAAATTGTGAAATGATGCATTGTGGGTTTCTAATTGCACTGATTTGATATATAATGCACTCCATTTTGACACTACATTACCATAACCCTGAAAATGAACCACTGGGGCCAAAAACTTTCAATTTGTGAAATGATGCATTTTTGGGTTTCTGGTTGCACTGATTTCAAATTTAGGTTTCTGATTGCACTGATTTGATATATGCACTCCATTGACACTACATTACCATAACCCGAAAAATGAACCCATGGGGCCAAATACTTTCAATTTGAGAAATGATGCATTTTCAGGTTTCTGATTGCACTCATTTGAAATATGCACTTCATTTTGACACTACATTACCATAACCCTGAAAATGAACCACTGGGGCCAAAAAATTTCAATTTGTGAAATGATGCATTTTTGGGTTTCTGATTGCACTGATTTCAAATTTGGGTTTCTGATTGCACTGATTTGATATATGCACTCCATTTTGACACTACATTACCATAACCCTCAAAATGGACCCATGGGGTTAAATACTTTCAATTTGAGAAATGATGCATTTTCGGGTTTCTGATTGCACTCATCTGAAATATGCACTTCATTTTGACACTACATTACCATAACCCTAAAATGAACCCCCTGGGCCAAAAACTTTCAAATCATAAAATGATGGATTTGTGAGTTTCTGAGTGTAGTGATTTCAAATATGCCCAGGGCTTAAAAAATTAGAAATTGTGAAATGATTCAATGTGGGTTTCTAATTGCACTGATTTGAAATATGCACTCCGTTTTGACACTACATAACCCTGAAAACTACATAACCATAACCCTGAAAATGAACCTCTGGAGCCAAAAACTTTCAATTTGTGAAATCATTCATTTTTGGGTTTCTGATTGCACTGATTTCAAATTTGGGTCTATGATTGCACCAATTTGATATATGCACTCCATTTTGACACTACATTACCATAACCCTAAAAATGAACCCATGGGGCCAAATACTTTCAATTTTGAGAAATGATGCATTTTCAGGTTTCTGATAGCACTCATTTGAAATATGCACTTCATTTTGACACTACATTACCATAACCCTAAAAATGAACCCCCTGGGCCAAAAACTTTCAAACCATAAAATGATGGATTTGTGGGTTTCAGAGTGTAGCTATTTCAAATATGCCCAGGGCTTAAAAAATTAGAAATTGTGAAATGATTCGATGTGGGGTTCTAATTGCACTGATTTGAAATATGCAATCCATTTTGACACTACATAACCCTGAAAACTACATAACCATAACCCTGAAAATGAACCTCTGGAGCCAAAAACTTTCAATTTGTGAAATCATTCATTTTCAGGTTTCTGATTGCCTTGATTTGAAATATGCACTTCATTTTGACACTACATTACCATAACCATAAAAATGAACCCCCTAAGCCAAAAACTTTCAAATCATAAAATGATGCATTTGTGGGTTTCTGATTGTAGCGATTTCAAATATGCACTCCATTTTGACACTACATTACTAAAACTCTGAAATTGAACCCCTAGACCCAAAAATTTCTATTTGTAAAATGATGCATTTTGCAGGTTTCTTATTGCACTGATTTGAAATGACTCAATTTCAACTCTACATTACTGTAAGCCTTAAATTGAACCCATGGGGCTAATAAATTAGAAATTGTGAAATGATGCATTTGTGGCTTTTTGATTGCCTTGATTTGAAATATGCACTTCATTTTGACACTACATTACCATAACCCTGAAAATGAACCCCCAGGGCCAAAAATTTTCAAATCATAAAATGATGTGTTTGTGGGTTTCTGATTGTAGCGATTTCAAATACGCACTCCATTTTGACACCACATTACTAAAACCCTGATAATGAACCCCTGGGCACAAAAACTTTCAATTTGTGAAATGATGCGTTTGTGGGTTTTTTATTGCAGTGATTTGAGATGTGCACTCCATTTCTACTCTACATTACCATAACCTTTTAAGTCTAACCCTTGGGGCTAAAAAATTGAAAATTGTGAATTGATGCATTTGTGGATTGATGATAGTGATTTTTTGAAATATTCATACCATTTTCACACTACATTACCATAAACCTGAAAATGAGTTTATGGGAGTTTCCAAATTAGGGGCTGAGTTTATGGGAGTTTCCAAATTAGGGGCTGATTTTAAGGGAGTTTCCAAATTAGGGGCTGAGTTTATGGGAGTTTCTAAATTAGGGGCTGAGTTTATTGGAGTATCCAAATTAGGGCTGAGTTTACAGCAGTTTCCAAATTATGGGTTGTGTTTACAGGAGTTTCCAAAATTGGGGGCTGAGTTTATGGGAGTTTTCAAATTAGAGGCTGAGTTTATGGGAGCTTACAAATAAGTGGCTGAGTTTATGGGAGTTTGCAAGTTAGGGGCTGAGTTTACGAGAGTTTGCAAGTTAGGGGCTGAGTTTATAGGAGTTTCCAAATTAGGGGCTGAGTTTACAGGAGTTTCCAAACTAGGGGCTGTGTTTACAGGATTTAGAGGGGGTCCCCATGGGGTGCCATTTTTGGGGGGTCTCCAGGGGGTGCCATTTTCTGGAGGTACATATGGGGGTGCCATTTCAAGGGGGTCCACATAGGGTGCCATTTTTTGGGTGGTCCCCAGGGGTGCCATTTTTTGGTGGTCCTCAGGGGGGTGCTATATTTTTTTTTGCAGGGGGGTCCTAAGGGGGTGCCATTTTGGGGTGGTCCCCAGGGGGTGCCATTTTTGGAGAGTCCCCAGGGGGAGCCAACTTTGGGTGGGTCCCCAGGGGGTGCCATTTTTGTGGGGGTTCCTAGGGGGTGCCATGTTTGGGGGGTTCCCAGGGGGTGCTATTTTGGGGGGTCCCAAGGGGGTGCCATTTTTGGGGGGTCCCTAAAGGGGTGCCATTTTTCGGTGGTCCTCAGGGGGTGCCATATTTGTGGGGCCCTAGGGCCTAGGGGGTCTCATTTTTGGGCGGTTCCCAGGGGGTGCCACTTTTGGGGGGTTCCCCGGGGGGTGCCATTTGGAGGGGGGTCCCCATTGGGGTGTCAGTTTTTGCAAGCCTCTGAGTAGTGGGTACCTATAGCAGGATTCTCTCCAACCTTCAGTTGGGTTTTGTGGTTCTCTACAATTAATACCACAAGGATTTACAAACACAAAAAGAACAGCAAAGCACAAATGTAACCAATTGAAGATTACAACAAAGTTTGACACCTTGCAAAAACCACACTATCATATCACAAAACCTATACCACACAGAATGCACACTGCACACCATCATACCAAATCGCAAACTGTCCACATTTTACTACCGAGTTTCATGCCCAACCATTTTACAGTTAATAGTTTTACATTTTACCAACCAAGTTTACAAAAATCCATTCCAAAACATTGCATCTTTGGTATTGGTCTTGTTATTGTTGTTACATTACATACTGCATTTCAAAACACATGCCTAGCATGTGGGCAAACTTAACTAAAGTATCATATTTTCTCCAATGGTATTAATTGTAGAGAACCACAAAACCCGACCGAAGGTCGGAGAGAATCCTGCTAGTATTCAACAATTTCTCTGGGGTATTAGAATTTGTGCTTGCATGTGAATACTGCAAAAAATTGTGTCTGTAAATCACTGCAAATTTCACACTGGGGGGAGGGGGGGGGGGGGTGGTATTTGAAAAGGTTTTTCAGCTTTTTTACTTAGCTGGTACTGGAGTAGTACAAGAACTTCAAGTAAAACAGGAACACACCCAGGGTTCAGTTGGTAGTAGCATTTGCATTTGAAGTGCACCTGGGGACAGTCCCAAGCCCTGTAAAGTGTAAAGTAAAGTGTCAAATGTAAAGGAAAATACAAAGTAAAGTGTCAATCAAAACAAAAAGGAAAAGAAGTTATTACTGAACTTTGCATGACAATTGACAGTTTACTTTGCATTTGACTTTACATTTGACACTTTACTTTACACTTTACAGGGCTTGGGACTGCCACCTGGTCAGCAGTGGCACCCACCCCATCAATTGCTACGAAGGGGTCGCAGTAAACGTATCCCATCACTTTGGTTTCGTGCAGATCCGGACACGTCTCTGTGCACTTCTTTGAACAGTAATATCTGCATTTGTTAGAATGTTGTTTCAGTAACTTTGAAATTAACTTTTCAACTTATATATTTCAATAAACAACAAAATGTGATAATTCATGTATCAGGCGTGTTCACATATAGTGATGTAAAAGCCTGGCGCTAGAGACAAAGCAAAAAACGCCATTACGCTTTTCGCGTTTGGCGCCATTTTCCCACGGCGTTATTGGCACTTGGCGCTAGAGCAGAGTTGATATTGGGTATTTACTTTTACTCAAAAATACGCGTAAAACAGTATTCTGAGTGAATACCCTTCGAATTCTTCAATTGTACCAGTACTAACGATGGCAAGAAAGATTAGTTCAATATTTTCACCATTTTTCAAAAAAAATCGAAAAGTATTTTTTTAAATTAAAAAATTACCCAAATTTGAAAACTGCCCAAAAAGATTGGAAAATTAGAAAATTTAATTTGAGATTCAAAAATTAATTTGAGGAAAATTCATTTTGAAAAAAACAAACAAAAATTTATACACTTTTTCGGAGGGTTTGCCATCGTTAACCAGTACCCATTGTACCCAGTATTTTGTCGTAAGTACTGGGTACTTTTGAGTATTTCAGAAAATTCAATAAAAGTGTGAGAAGAGCAAAAAAGAGACGATCTGCGCCTGCACACAGAAGTACATCCTATGTACTTATTTT
Organism: Sphaerolaimus hirsutus; assembly: GCA_964036195.1. Classification (NCBI taxonomy): domain Eukaryota; kingdom Metazoa; phylum Nematoda; class Chromadorea; order Monhysterida; family Sphaerolaimidae; genus Sphaerolaimus; species Sphaerolaimus hirsutus. The sequence goes on along the minus strand of OZ038450.1, from coordinate 32,519,256 downwards.
TTAAGAATGCGAGCTTGTATGAAAGCATGTACCGTATTTCCTCGAAATACCCCCCCCCCTCGAAATACCCCCCCCCCTCGTTTGACCCCCCCCCCTCTCGAGACCACTGTGAAACAATCACCCCCCCTCGAAATACCCCCCCAGATTGAGTGTAAAGAGAACGTACATGACAAATACAGCAGTTTGTGTTCTGCGTAGTGCAGAACACACGTTAAAACAATGTCGGAATCACGTTTAAACAGTGTTTATACCATCTAAGTACTAATATAAGTCTACATAACCTTATAAATGGCGGTTTATGTTGTATTTTTCGACGTCTGCGTACGTTTCAGACGACAATTTCGTACTGGGATTTTAAAAAATTCTTGTGAAATAATAACCCCCCCCTCGAAATACCCCCCCCCCCTCGTTTAACCCCCCCCCCCTCTCGGGACCACTATGAAACAATCACCCCCGGGGGGTATTTCGAGGAAATACGGTATGTACATTCTTAAAACAAATTTGACAACTAGCTCCACGGACACCGCCATTGAGCAGCGTGGACAAAACAATTTTGGCGACAGCTTTATTTTGCGCGAGTTTGTTGACAAGCAGACATCATCCTGGAGTGAAGATTTTACACTCCCATGGCAATAAATACTTAATTTATCCAAAAATACTCAAAAATACCTGCCAACATACTTTTACGCAATTTTACCCAAGTACTGTATTACCTGGGTATTTGAGCATGTGTAAAATGAAAGTATTTACCGCTACGGATACTTTTGAAAAAGTTTGGTACTTACCGTAAATGCTCTATTAGGACGACACCCCTCCAATAAAGCGACCTCTCCAATAGTACGACCCCCTTTAGCACTTTGTGTAAGTATAACGCGACCCTCTCCAATAATGCAACCCCCTCCAATAATCCGACCCCCAAAGAAAAATATTTTTTTAAAACATCATCCAATAAACCAATAATAAACCAAAAACTTCAATAAGCCGATTCACAGGCTGCTGATTGGATCATACGCTTACCCGCGGATGCATACCTTTTAACGCGGATGATTTACGATGCCATGCTCATACGAGTTAAATGAATAGTTGAGTTATTGAGGTGTCCAAAAATACAATGCGACCCTCTCCAATAAAGCGACCCCTCCAATATTGCGACCCCCAAAAATGTGCTGAAAACAATAAACCGACAGTTGCCTTATTGGAGCATTTACGGTATAACAACTCAGCGCTAGGGTTTGGAAAAGCGTAAAGGCGTTTTTGGCACACGTCGCTAATTTTGCGTGGCGCCTGGAACAAAACGCTTGGCGCTGGCGTCAATACAAAAAGCGCCATGGCGCTCTTGGTGCTTGGTGCTATTTTGCTCTGGCGCCATTTGCACTTGGCTCCCGATGTCAAAAAAGCGCCGCAACGCTTTTGACCCTTGGCGCTAAAGTCCTGGTGCTTTTTGCATCACTACTAGAATGTGAATACCGTATTACCTCGAATTATCCCCCCCCCCTTGAATTTACCCCGCCCCCTCGAATTAACCCCCCTCAAAATGGGCTGGGGAAATAGAAAAAAAAACCTCGAAATACCCCCCCCCCTCCGGAATGATGTACATCATGTATGCAATGTACATGATGTTTTTATTACTACTTATTTGCATCGCAGCTACACTTATACGCTCATTTGTGTACAGATGTACATCTATAGCCACAATACCTAGGTATTTTCTCACATTTATTACCGTTTGTGTGTAAGAAAAAGGCGTATTCTTTAGTATGAATTTCACAAAAATTTCTGGCGAAATAATACCCCCCCTCGAATGAACCCCCCTCCCCTCGAATTAACCCCCCTCAAATTTTGCTGGCGAAATAATAAACACCCACGGGGGTATTTCGAGGTAATACGGTTGTAAATTGTGTAAAAACTCATGAAATGGACATATTTTCACATAAAAAGGTTAGCCCGTATAAATTTTCTTCATTTTCAGTCACTGTGGTATTGTTAGTTGATCCATTGGTTTTGCACATTATTTTTATGTGCCCTATGGTTGGTGGCTTATAACAAGTGGCAATATGTTTATAGTACAAAAGTAACATATTCATTTTGTAAATTTCACCAATTTTTAAAAACCAAGCATTGCCATCACAGCCTATCTGTGTGGATGCCAACCGCTACAACGAAACTTACGTGGCTATGAACATTGAATAACCACACAAGCCACCATTTTGATCTACCATTCCCAGTGTTACATCCTTGTTAGCTGCGATAAATATTCTAACATTCACTTAATTTTAAGCATAATTTTTGATGTCACAAGCAGAAATTTCACTATCACATTGTGACATTCACAAGCGTGTATTGTACAAGCAAAAGTGAAACCTCAAAATTAGCTCAAAGTAGCTAAAATTTGCTCCATTTTGCCAATTTTCACTTCTTATTATCACTATTTTCAACAATATGCATGGTTATATACCGTATTTCCTCGAAATACCCCCGGGGGGTTTATTGTTTCAGAGTGAGAATTTTGAGGGGGGGTTAAACGAGGGGGGGGGGGTATTTCGAGGGGGGGGGTTATTATTTCGACAGAAATTTTTTGAAAACCAAGTACTAAATTGTCGTCTGAAACGTACGCAGAGGTCGAAAATGCAACAAAAATCGCCATTTATAAGACTCTAAAGACTAGTATAAGTGTGTAGACGTATAATCACTGTTCTCACACAACAGAGTCGTCGTTTTTAACGTGTGTTTTGCATTACCCAGATGACAAACCGCAGCCTTTGTCATTTACGTTCTCTATACACTAAATTTGGGGGGGGGGTATTTCGAGGGGGGGTTTTAAAAGTTCATAGTGTCCATTTTGAGGGGGGGTATTTCGAGGGGGGGGGTATTTCGAGGGGGGGGGGTATTTCGAGGAAATACGGTACCTATTTTTTTGCCAATTCAACCAATTTTGCCGTGATTTTGCGGCAATTTGTCAGTGGACATCCTGCTTTTTATGCAACAACCATCAGCATAGGAAAATTCGTGTGAGGGACTTACGCAATCCGCTTTTTTGGCAAAATTTTTTTGTGCTTAGTATAATGCCCGGGCACTATGCATGGAACTTTTTGCAATGTAAAGTGCCTTGAGCACTATGATCGGGGGGGGGGGGATTATACTCGGAGACATATGGTAATGAGTGATGCAAATGTATGTAAATCCTGCATCTTTCACTCTTGTTTGTATAATACCTAACCTGACACAAGTTCACATATAAGTATCTATCACATTTGTAAACTGGGCAGACGTTATATGGAAGGCAATATCTGGAATTACCGTACCGTAATTATCAGACCACTTTACCGAAAATTGACCACTTTAAGGACGGCAGTAATGCCCCTGAAATATACCAATGTGTAAAGAGAAACCAACCATAGTCACGAACTTCTGCCTTGCAGTACTCTGGTGCATTTATTGTTTGATAGTTGGGTGCCTTCTCAGTGAATTCTGGAGCTGAATTTTGGGTATTGAACGTTGAAGATTTTACTTTCAGCATAAAAACCTAGCTTAAACTGTTGTCTGGATTTTCTATGATGTATATGATTTATCTATTTAAACCTTATCATCTATAAGAAATTTTCTCTCAATTTCCCACAGCACTGATTGTATTCAAATATAAATTATAGCTTCCAAGATTGTGTGGGAACTCACATGAAAAATACGAGCATGCCATGATGTGCATGAGACATTGCACTGAGAAAATATATACACAAAGTACAAACTTCATATTTGTGAAATATATTCAGGATGAGAAAGATATGAAATCAGACTTTTACTGCGTTTTGATCTGCCGCGGTCTGCTTACATACAACTAACTACATATAATGGACAATAAAAAGCTGTGCGTGTTCATTGACCATATTATTTGTCCAAATAATCGCCATTGAAAACCATTGAATCTATAGATGCTTTGCTTTCACACGAACTTTATGGCTGGTTTTCATACCGTATTTCCATGTAATAGCCCCAGTGGGTTATGTTTTCAGAGTGCAAATTTTTAGGGGGGCTTATTCGAGTTGGATTTTATTTCGCCAGGAATTTTTGATTCTACCTAATGACTATCAGGGTCTGTTTTGGTAATCTTCTTTTTACTATAGTGGTAGTAAAATTGTATTAAAATTGTATTTTATTTTAATTTTATTCATGCTTATTTTCAATTTTTTTTATATTATTCACTTGTCCATTTTATTTTTATTTTATTCTTCAATTTTTTCAATTCATTTTTTTTATTCTATGATTTACCAATTCGGAGCACTACACAAACTAGTCTATGTGTAGCTGCTATGCAAATTGGCCCCAATTGTCAAGGGGGTCTAGTTTTTTCTCAGCTCAATCAAACCTGGGGGTATTTTGAGGGGGGGGGGGTTGAGGAAATACGGTATATTTTGCTATTAATGATTTGTATCTGTGTGACTTGGCCCCAGATCATTCAGTCTCACATAAAATTTTTGCCAACTTTTTGGTCCCTGATGTTGTCTGATGTTGTCTTTGTCAAACAATACATTTTTATGTATTTATACACATTTGTTGGGCATTATAGTTGGATGGACTTTACATTTTACATTAAGTTTAAAGTCAACTGACTTGTTGGGAATGTAATAACTTTTATACATTAATGGAAACAAAATTTACTTACTGTATTTAGCAGAATCATTTAAAAAAATAATAGGTAAAGGAGAAGGTAAAGGTTTTTTTAAAGGAGAGAAAATAGTTTTGAAAATCTATGACTGGCTTTAATATCCCTGAGAAAGTGAATTATGTGGAAGGTTTTGATTGAAATGTTTACATCTTATATTAATTGAGATAAATGAGGGACTAGCATATAGAAGAATGATAGATTAAAAATTCAATTTAAAGTGATCTCAGAAAATCCCCTCAAAAGAAAAAAAAAATTAAATCAATCTAAAAAATGCTAAATAAAAAAACCTCTCTGGAAACCTGGAAAATATGTAAATAAATATAACATTAAAAAATATATATATTCTGATATTAAAAATACAAATCATTGGAGATATTAAAAATACTATGTCCCACTGTAAATAGTAATTGGACATGAAGATATGGACCCAAATGAGATTTGGTTTCCATTGATCAATAGATATACAATTCAGTTCCACCATTCAATTATCATGAACATTCAATGAAGGCATTCTTTGCAAATTGAATGTATTTATTCCACACAAACTTTTCTATTTTGTTTTCTATAGGTTCTTTTTTACACTAACATAAATACAGAATATCACCTTCCAACATAAATACAATAATGAAGTATTGTCAGGTCAAAGGGCTGGTGTGCTTCATACGTGGAAAAATGGTGAGATTTTCTCAGACCTTTGTCAGGATTCAGGCAGAGTTGTTAAAATTACTGAAATTTTTTCAAAGTATATGTAACCCATGAATTTTTACTCACCCATGAATAATGATGGCCAATCGCAATTAGGTAGTGTCTATACAAATTTTCTAATGAGGCATTGCTTTGTACTTTTATACAGAGCCGTTTATTCAAGCTCAGCCACCAAACCAATCTTAAGGCAGTGTTTACAGTCAATGATCATGTGACAACAAATTTTTTTCATTTTTTTCAAACATTTCTGGGCTGAGAATGAAACATCTGATAGGCTCAATCAATCATGATTTAATCATTAAACTCCACACATTTCACAATTATGCACACTAGATCATACCTTTTCCTATTGTCACAAAATGTTGCAGAAATTTGTTCTAGGAGCCTTGGCTGCATAGAACAAATTTTGGCAACAACCTGTGATGACAAGAAAAAAATATGATCTAGTATTCATGATTATGAAATGTTTGACAGTTGACATTTTTCCTTATGTTATGAGGCTGATCAAATAATTTATCAAGCCGTTGCACATTTCAAACATTTCATTTCATCCTGAAAAATGGTTGAAAAATCAGAGCTATGGTCGTCTACTCGTCACACAGTCATTGACTGTAAACACCGCCTTAGAAACAATTCTATTCACTGCACTCAGAATTGAACTCACAAGAAAAATATGAGCATGCCTGTGTGTGCACGAAAAAGCACACTGACAATGCCAATGTACGAACTGCAAATGCCATAATTTGTGCAATAAATATGCACAATTGTGCTCTCTCTATATATTATAATTTTAAAAAATCTTTATAAAATGAATAAATAAGACCCTTCGGACTGCCTTTAAATATGCCTCTGTAATGTTTTCATAAATATTTTATGGTCAATTAAGAACATTTTCATCCAGTCTTATGGTTACTTTTCTGCTTGAAAAAGATGATTAAATCATATTCATTGTTTTACCAGACCATAGTTGTTAAAACGTAATTACGTTTACTCAGTAAAATACGCGTAAACGCGTACTGCGTAAATACATTATGTCTCCTCCTGAAAAAAATACCCGTATTCACTTACGGTATTTCTTCTAATAGAAGAGCGCCGTTATATTTTTTTCGTCAACATTTTTACCTGCCGTTCTATTAGAGGTGCCGTTCTATTGGAGCCTGCCGTTCTATTTTTTCACCAATTTTTTCACACATTTCTCATTTCAAAATACCGTATTACCTCGAATAAACCCCCCCTTGAATAAACCCCGCCCTCGAATAAACCCCCCCTTGAATAAACCCCGCCCTCGAAATACCCCCCCTAAATTTCGGCTGAGGAAAATATAAACCCCAACTCGAAATACCCCCCTAAAATTGAGTGTAACGTCAACGTACATGACAAATACCGCAGTTTGTGTTCTGTACAATGCAGAACACACGTTAAAACTGATGATTACGTGACGTTAGGGAAGGGTTTTTGTGTATATACAGTTATAGATGCCTATAAACACACATACATCTATGTAATTGTTCGATTTTTCTACGTCTGCGTATGGGGAATTCTCAAAAATTTCTGGTGAAATAATAAACCCCCCTCGAATTATCCCCCCTCAAATTTTGCTGGCGAAATAATAAACCCCCTGGGCCTGGGGGTAGTTCGAGGTAATATGGTAGCTTTATTTTTAATGAAGCTTGAGCAATATTTTAATATCAGAGCATCAAGTTCAAATTTAACACTTATTTGAATGCTTTGCATGTTATCACCATCCATTTTGATTCATTTTTGTGTTTTGGCACACTCCCAACATAATTCTTACCTGCCGTTCTATTGGAGGTGCCGTTCAATTGGAGGCTGCTGTTCTATTGTTTTCATGAGTGCAAAAATGTGCCAAAACCTGCCGTTCTATTGGAGGTATGCCATTCTTTTAGAAGAAAAATGGTACTCACATACTTTTTCAAAGTATGTGAGCACGATTGGTTTTATAAAAATTCATTTTAGTAAAATTGTAAAAAAATTGTATAAAAATGTTATTTTATTTTAATTTTATTATTGTTTCATTTTATTTTATTTTATTCCCAAAAGACATTAATAAAATAAAATAACACATTTTACAACAATTTTACAAAAATTTTACAACATTTTTACAAAAAATCAGAATCATGCATGCAAGGCCAGAAAAATGTTATAATAAGACTAGTGATGGAAAAGCGCCAGGAAAAATGGCACCATGGCGCCATTAAAAAAATTGGTGCCGGGCGCCAAAGGGCGCCAGAGAAAATGGCGCCAGGCGCCAATGTCGCCATGGCTAGGGTGTCAAAAATATTCACTAGCAGTATAACAGGTCTTTTTGACCTATGGGGGAAAGGGTGTGCGCTACACTCGTTCCAAGTAAAGAAAACGATGGTTTATGGTAGGAATTTTTCCGGAAAGTGTCCGGATTAGTGAAACTTATGTCCCCAAAGTGGTACTTATGTTTCTATGACGTCATAGTGTGACGCGAGATTGGGTTACGGTAGCGACGCGAGAATTGAATGTTGACGCGAGAATATAGGGGGGGTTTGACGCAAAATAATGCGACGCAAGATAATGGCGTGAGTATTATTGCGTCGCCGTCGTATCCAAATCTTATGGTAGTGTTGGGGGGGGCAGGTGTTTTGCGTCGCTAGCTACCGTAACCTAGTTTTGCGTCAAGTGACTACCATAACCTAATTTTGCGTTGCCATGTGGTTTAGCATAGAAATTTTGTTTTTGACTTGTGTTGGAATGAGTGTAGTGCACACCTTATTTCCTCATAGGTTCAAAGGCCCTGATGATAGTGAATGTGTGTTATTTATTTTAATGTTTTAGCTTGTCCTAATTTGATGGTTGATAAAAAAGATTATATGTAGTGAATGTTGATACAGAAAAGAAAGAGAGAATGTCTACACTGAATTGGAAGAAGCAAAGGTTTGAAAAAAGTGTACTGTGGGGTGAATGCATACATGGTTTGAAATTGTGATGACCTTGAAAGTGTTTTGGGTTTGAAATTGTGATGACCTTGAAAGAGTTTTGAACGGTGTTCCACTGCATAGGGAATGCATGTAAATTTTGAATTTGTGATGGCCTTGTAAATTATGTTTGAACGTGCCACTGTGTGTAAGTGTCCTTGAATTGATTGGATTAAGAGAAACCTTTGATGTTGCCATGTCTCAATATGCACCTGTTGTGAATTATGTGACACCTTTGATGTTGCCATTCTGCAGCTGTTGTGTTTTTATGGGCTTTGGTTGGTATAAATACAGTTGTGTGAAGTGAGTAATTTCATATTCAACTTTTCACACTAAGAATAGTAACAATAGTAATAATAACAGAAACAATATCAGTATGAGTGAAATCATGTAGTACACTTAAGTGAAGTATGTTCTTCAGCTATTTTATGGCAAAAGTGAAACTTTTCTTTCAATTCATTCTTACTGCTTAACATGACACAATACTTGAATTCATAGTGAAAAGTATCTAAATATTGATCTGGTATTTTCTGTTTGATGTGCCAAATCATATTTTTCCACATTGCAAGAGGTGAAGCATTCATGTCATGTTGATGGATGAGTTTTGTAATTTGTACTGTAATTGTACATGCCTTACATTTTGATAGTATTTGATCAAGTTGACTTGTATCTAAAAATAATTGTAGCATTTGTCCTGTAAGTATGTCGTTTGTACATACAAATGACAAAACTAATTGGGATGGTTTTAAGTTGGTAACAATTGAATGTAAATAAGCAAATGTGTGTCTAAAGGCAATTTGTGTGTTGTTACCGATTACAAATAAAGCTAGTTGACACATTTTTTCCTTTTTGGCAAAAATTGGCCACAGTTGATATAGGTAATGTGTGCAATTATTATTCATCTCATCTCTTACAACAAAGCATACTCGCTTAATATTCATACACCAGCGAATCATATTGGTAACATGTATGGGTATTTTTTCACCATATGGGATGGATAGTGAGAAACCATCATTTTTTCCAGATCCAAAGTAGTTGATAACAAGTTGCATTGTACCATCGGATGTGATTGTCCTAGCTTGGAATTCAATTAGTGTTATAAGTTTGCCTCGCATAATTGTCATAACGTGATTGCTGTTTAGCAAGTGAATCAGGGTCCTACGTATATTAAATTCATCACTGTTTTCATGACTTCGCTTCTTTGTGCCAACACATTTGATAAGCATTAGGATGTGTCCGATTGGAATGTAGGACAGCAAAAGAGCACCTATTTCAAGTGGTACATCTTTTCTGAAGTATGCCATTATGTTTTCCACATAATCATTATCGTCCTGGAATTGAGGGATTTTGTTTGTGGTATAAAGATATTGAATTTTTGACATTGTTCACCAACCTTTGAAATGTAGACCTGTTTGCCTTTTATCACATTTTGAACTGCTGCAGATCTTATAGTGCTCATTTTAATAAATTATGGATGACGATGATGTAGCTGGTTCATCTAATAGCGATAATCAGGTTTTGGCGAATATTCTGAAAAGTAGATCAGGGAGTGGTATTTTGTTTGGGCGGAAACATTTCACAATTTTTAAGCCACAAAGACAATATACTGAAAGGTTCAAGCTAAATTTGAATGCATACAGGGTTTCGTTCCATGATTTGAATGAACACTCAAACATTGATGCTGTTTTGAGTGAAGCAATAGACTGTGTATTCAGGTATTTTTGGTTTATGTCATAAACTGTTTTGGTTTTGATGCCATGCTTTTTTTTAGACACACTGTTGGGGACCGTCATCCGTCTAGTGTATATGTTGGTGTTTCACTACAACATCCAAATTTGCCAGAATGTATGTTCCCCTTCTATGTTTACTTTAAATATGGTTCCTGTTTGTAAAGAGTGTGTGTTACATTCACACAGCATATTTGGAGCACTTTCGTCTGGGAACTCGATTTAGCTCGGTTGCTTCAGCTCAAGATATTGGAAATCTACTAAACTCTCATCAAACTATAAATCTGACTGACGGTTCTATGACACTGGTTGTTAATGTAATTGGTTTGTTAATGTTTCATTATCATATAATGTTATGATGTAAGAGTGATAATTGTACTTTTTGATCACACCCAGAACGATAATGGATCCGGTCGATCAACCATCCTGTTCATATGTGGTTCCAGCCTCTGGTTCATTCAATTTAACCAGATGTTTTAATGATGATGATGATGGGAACGATTCTGATGTGTCGGATATTACAATACCTGAGGATTTGACTGACTTGAAGAACTATGGCACAGTTGGGAGATTGTGTGGTGGTCGCAGAAGATCCGCATATCAGGATGTGACAACTGCAAGATTACGACAATCAATGATGACAAACAAACGTCGAAAACATTGTGAATATGTCGTTGCATCTGAACAAACTTTGATTTATGCCATATGCTTAGCATTAGGTAAAATACGTGCTTATAATCCGGATAAGGGTAAGGAATCTCGCAACTATTGGCGTCGTGTTAGACGTAATTGTCAAAAAAGTCCATCGGCGGAGCTTGAAAAGTTGGCATCTCAATTGCGTACTGAAGCCGGTTTGCCACCTGCAAATGTTTTTGTCGGCCTGGATGTTTTAGATATGATTCAAAATGTTCCCATGTTACGTGGTGTTGCAATTAGGGTTTTTCAAGAGGGTACTAAAGAGCAGGTTTGGCCACCATCTGACTCACACTTGCATACAATGTTAAGCCAACATGTAATCAATTTGTGTTTGTATCACCATGGCGGAAACATATTTTTTGCTGTAATATGGGGTTTAGTGACCTTTTTAAGTGCATATGGATATTGTGAGGCATGTAAGGAGGTACAGTTTGGACAGAAAAGGTTTGTTTGTTTGCTAAGTTTTATTTATTGTTTTCAAGTGACTAATTTAGCATTTCATTTTTAGGCATATATGTCCATTTCGATGTGCCTATTGTGGGATTGTTGCTCTGACATCAACAAGGAAAATTACAAGTCTACTATGTGATTGTGAGAAAGTCAAAGGGGAAGAGAGGACATGTCCGGATTGTCTAAGAAAGTTTTTCTCCAACTTTTGCTTTCGGTACGTTTTGGACTGTTTTTTTTGTTGTAAATGATATGATGATATATGTGTGACTTTTGGATATAGGCAGCATTTACATACACAAGGGAGAGGTCGATGGTCTATACCTCGATGCTATGCACAACGATTATGCGCTGGATGTGGACATTATTTTAGTCTCAAAAAGCTAGAGGATGTATCTTTTGTTAACACTCATCGGTGTTCTGAGGAAAGAACTTTTGGGTGTGGTTACTGTAAAAAGCAGGTGTCTATGAGTGAACCACATCCTGCATGTCATTTGCCTGTTTTGAAAGCACGCCAAACCGAAAGGTCCAAGAAAATTGTGTTTTTGGACTTGGAAACCAGAATATGTAGCAGTACAAATGTACACAAAGCGAACCTGCTGACAACTATAGTGTGAGTTTTTGTTTTTGCTATTGTTTTCTATAATGCTTTAATTTTTCATCGTTGCCGCCACAGTTCATGTTCTCGTTGTTGGAAAAAGGACATGTATGCGCCATGTGCCAAATGTGGTGTGGCAAGGGTCTGTGTTTGGGCAGGAGAGAATTGTGTATATGACTTTGTCGAAAGTTTTTTTTGCATTGGTGAGTTTTTTATAATTTCAGTTTTTCCATGATTCTTAATTTATCACTTGTCGTTTTCAGATAATGCCAATGCAACAATTGTTAGCCACTTTGGTAGCAGGTTTGACTTTCACTTTCTACTATCTGCGTTGATAGAACAAAACAAAACCCCAGAGACAACCTTTTCACGTGGCAATCGGTTACTATATGTCAAGTTCAAGGGTGGAATCAAACTGATATGCTGGGCAAACTATATACCTACATCATTGGAAAACCTGTGCAAATCGTTTGAGGTTCCAGTGGCAAAATCGTTTTTCTGCTACGATATGAATGAGGAATATGTGACAGATGCATACTGTCACTTACGACCCAAGTGGGAGTTTACGGTTTCTGGCAGAGATACAAACGCTTTTGATCTGTACCATGCTGAACACTATGACAAAGCCTTTTGTGTTTTTGAAGAGATGTCAGTCTATTGTCAAAGAGATAGCTATGCACTATCATATGCAGCGATGCGTTTTCGAGAAGAACTAATAAACTTGTTGAAGGTTGATCTTTTTGCAGAAAAAGGTACTTTTACAATATCAGGATTGGCACTACGTGTATTCCAAAGTATGTTTGTTTGAATTGTTTTTGTCATGACTTTTTCCAGCATATTGTTATTTCACTTTTTAGTTCGATTCTTACAAGAGAATACATTGGCAATTTATCGAGGTGAAGCTCTGATGGATCGAAATAGTAGATTTTCAATGGCGTTTTTGACCGCATATAGTAGATATTTTGGTGTTAGTTATTTCATATTTGTTGTTGGTGTTGTTACATGTATTAATTATAGACCTTTAGGTTCACGTACAACATGCTGGCAACAATCGTGAATATGTTGTTCGTTGTGCCCGGAATCGACAATACAAAGTGGATGGTGCAGAGTTTGAAGGAGGCTCTAACACGCCATCATGGCTAATTGACATTCATGGATGTTTTTTTCATGCATGTCCAATGTGTACAAATCACTTGAGTGCTGTCAGGTATGTTATTTGGTAAAGAAACAGTTGGTTTCATGCCTATATATACTACACATGTTGTTATTCATGCAGACCACTCACATTGCTCGGTGGTAAAACGCCGTTGCAGGTTCGAGAATATGACTTTTTTCGAGCTAATAACATTGCGAAGGCCGTTCGCCCTTTGCATTATGATGTATATTGGGAACATGAGTGTCGGAATGTTTTAAGTTCAAATCGTGTAATGAAACAGTTTTTCACAGAAGCGTTATCAGATAAACCTTTGAGCATCTATGATGCTAACTTTGGTTAGTGTAGAAGTGGCATTTTTTTGTTGTTTTTTGTTTTGCTCTACTACTGTGTATCATATTGCAGGTGGCAGAATTGACACATTCCAAATTGGCACATATGACAATATGAATGTTCAAAAGCCAAATGCAGACTTTTTGGACTTTTGCAGTTTGTATCCTGCAATGTGTTTAACAAAACCAATGGCACAAGGTCCTGGAGAAATTGTTACAGAAGGGGGGATTTCTGGAGACTTGAATGAATGGGTTCTGGTACGTTTTTCATGTTTTTCTGTTTTCATCATGTTGTTATATTTTCAATATATCGCAGAGTCATTTTGGTGTTGTCAAAGCATGGGTGCATTATCCAAAGGCGGATATATTTGTTCCACCATTACCTTTCCGAGCCAAACTACCAGGAGGTGATGAGAAGATATTCTACAGTACATGTGCAGCATGCTGCATTGAGCAGAATGTAAATGTGTGCACACATACATTTCAAGAACAGATTTTTCGTGGAACATGGACAACGGTTTGTTGTTGTTGTTGTTGTTGCATACAGGATTTTTCAGGAATTTGAAGTTTGCCCTTTTCAGGTTGAATTGTGTGCGGCAATCAGGAATACAGGACTGAAGATTGTGCGGATTGTTTCAGCTCATGTTTATGAGTCGCGTGTATGGTCAAGAGATGATGGGGTTTATTCAGGGCTAATAAGCGCATTCATGTTGGCATTCTATAAGATAAAATGTCAAGCAAGCGGTTCGTTTTTTTATTTTTATTCATGTAGGAATGATAAATAAATGTATTTGCTTTAGATTTACCACCGGACAAGAGTGCAGAAGAATATTCAGCAGAAATTTTCGAGAGATTTGGCATTTACATTGCACCAACATCGTTTGCTCCAAATCCAGTGAAACGTTCTGTTGCCAAATTGATGATCAATTCACTCATTGGAAAGTTTGCCCAGAAGAAATCCGGTTCACAGACAGAGTTTTTCAAAGATCATGGAAGCTTGTTAAAGGTTCTTGAAAATCCAAACTTGAATGTGCACTGGTTACAGGTTTACACTTGTGTTTATATATAGCACCATGTAAATTGTTGTACATTTCCCGCCCTCTCTTTCAGCACTTTGGTTCAGCGGATGCATCAAAACTAGGACTAGAGTCTTCTGTAATGGTGCAGCATTCTATATCACAGGACTCAAGTTTGGCACATGTAGGTCCAAACAATGCGTTTAGTGTTCCAATAATCACTACAATGGTGACTGGTTATGCAAGAGTGGAGTTATATGAGGCTATGATTAGAATTCCAGAAGAATCATTGTTGTATACAGACACGTTTGTTATTATCCTTTTTACCATGTGTTTATTTACATTAATATTGTGCCATTGTTCTTGGTGTCGCAGGGATTCAATAATGGCTTTGGATGGGTCGAATTTGCAGTCGTTATGTGGGCATCATCTTGGACAGTTGACACCAGTGCTGAAGGATCGATTCAAATTGGAGCATATTTGCATTGTGGGGGTTTGTTTATATATGTGTATAATTGATGAAAATTGTGTTTAATGTTATAACCTCATTGCAGCCTAAACAATATGCCTACACTGCAAAAAACCCTGACACTGGAGAAACATATAAGACTGTACGACTGCGAGGCTTTGCAACCGCTGCGGAAACCGATCAACAAGGACAGAGTGATAGAAAACCAACTGTCTCCTATGATAATATGTGTGATGCTGTCCGATCTCTTTTAGAGCAAACCGAGTTGAAAAAATTAGGATTGAATGAACTCAACTTTTTGTTGAGTAAAGATTTTCGTATATCTGTTGATGGGCGGAAAAAGTATTATAAGCCTGTTTCAAATAAGCGTTTTTTTGTCCCGCCTGGTGTTGGAGGTGCTACGGCTATTCGAACTTTTCCATATGGATACAATCGCATTTAGACTATTGCTGTTATTATTATTATTATATTGTGTTATTAATGTGAAAAATAAAATCGCAGGCTCTAATACTAAATCACTACTACTACTACTACGGTAATATTCATGGTGCAGTAACATCATAATTGATTCACTGCGGTCGTCGTCGTCGGTCATCAATTTCGAACTGGATTCTGTTCGTGTGATTGCCGAAACAGAATATCAGTGTCTAACAGACAGTCAGAGACTATTGGAACGATTGAAAAGTGAGTTTATTTACGTTTGGTTTTGATTATGCTTCTTGCCCAATGTCATTTTTCCCCCCTTGCAGAATGTCCGATAATATCCCAAACACTGGCAACAATGTCAGTGGCAGAATGTCAGGCCAGACAGATAAGCATGGCAGAGAGCTCCATGTTTTATCAGCCACAAATGTTGCAGCAGCAGACTCAAGCACAGCCCATGGGAGAGATGATGGTGTTTCCAAACCCGCCACCAGCATTGCCACCAAGCCATATGGCGTTTCAGCAGCCGCAGCCACAAAGAGAAGTGCCACAGATACAAAGGTCAAACCCCCTGCCAGAGGTGGAAAATCTGGAGGCGGTATTGGAAGAGTGCAGCAAAACAGCAGTGGACCCAGTACAGATGGCCCTCCAGGTCGGACATGCTGTTTTTTGTTTTTATAACTTTGTAAAAATAATCATAATGTACAAACGCAGAGTACCTCAACAGAAACGAGGCCGATGCCATTCGCAACAGAAACGTTGTCAGAGGGTTGGGAGGAGATGGTGTCACGCATGCAAACGTCGCCGCCGCCGCCCCCCCCGCCCAAGTCATTGGACCAAATGTCATCAGCACACAGTCACAATCCACACACAGCACACACGCAAAGCGAGCTCTCTTCCCCAGTAGTGTCAACAGTGACGACTATTGTGCAGACGAAAATACGAGATCTCAAGTGCCTGAAAGGATACCCCCAACAACACTGCAAATGGATACAGGATCCGCAAGGGGCAGACGTCGAAGGGTCTCTGGAAAAGTGCTCCCTGGACAACCAACAGAAACCGCTGCCACCGCCGAAGAAATCGACAACGAGGAAAAAGACAAATCATGTGAAATCATCCACGACAGCGGGGGGGATGACACCAGTGAGCATGAGTTTGAGTATATTGGGAGTGATTTGCAAATGTGAAAGAGAGCAAAACCACGCCGCCTTGAAGCAGACATCGCTGGGCTATCACATGGTGTTACGCGATCCGACCAGCAGCAACAACAACAACAACAGGAAGAAAAAAACCCAAAAGGACGAGATGGTGGCTCCAGAAAGCGTCCAAGTGGAGAAGGTGGTGGAAACATGAGCAAAAAGAGTGCCAAAAGTTGGCGATTTGTTGAGAATTCCTTTTTTGCAGAGTGTCAGAAAATTGTACATCTTACAGATGAGGATGATATGGACGAGAATGATGAAAACGAGGACGACGACGACATGTTTCTCGAGGCTCTGGAAAGGTCTACAATGGAGCAGCAGCAGAAGAAAAGAAACAGTGCAGACAAAGGGGTAGAAGAAGTGAAAAAAACGGCTGATGGAAGAAAGTACATTGGATTGACCGAGTTTGAACGCGGCATTCAACATGTGGATCAACATGGACGCAGCTCAATCCTTTCCCGTTTGTTGTCATTGTGCTATGTTTTTATTATTATATGTTGTGGTGGGGTATTATATTACAACACAGGTGGCAATCCCGCACTGTTTGATCAACCGTTTGTGAAGAAGGATGTACTCGATGCACCGCCGTTCCCCTTTCGCCCTCCAAACACTGTGGTGTTTTGGATGTGCAGAACCTGCCGGGATATTTCACAACGTGCACGCGGGAAACGGTTTGCGAACGACCGCACAACCTTCATAATCGACATGTGCAAGGTTGTATTTTGTTTTTTGTTTGTCAACAGCAGTGTTCAATATCATAGTAATGTGTGTGTACACAGCCATGCCGGACATTGAACTGCGAGGCATATGATCTGTTTCAAGGGGACAGTACAGAACGGGAGTTTGACACCTTGGACAAGTCGGAGATTGATGAGCGACACAAAAAGTACCCATATCCGATGCAGTATACTCAGCTGGTGGGGCCGCCGTTCTGTCTGACACGTACAGAGGCAATTGTTCTGCTAATGTGTGAATATTGCAGGTGTGTTTTTCATGTTGTTGTTGTTATTCAAACGACACTTGCACATTTATTTTTGTTTCAGGGCGGTGACATCTTTCCGAGAGTGCATGCGTGATGTGAATGGGAGATGTCGGGTATGTTTCTTGTTTTTCATGTTTTTCTTTTTGTTCACATGTGCTGCTCATTTTTTCAGCTGACCATTGACATGTGCCAAAAGTGTGTCACTGCCAATCACGAAATGTCAATGTCGACCTATCCAACCCAAGCTGAACTCGATCGTCAAAAGGGCCGCAGGGACTATTTTGCAGGAATGTATGATGGACATGGTAGCAAGGTCGTGCGTACCGCCGGAAAATGCATTCGCGATTAATGATCATGTCACTTTTGTATTTTAGGCTTTTTCTGTTTTTGTTGTGGACCGTAAACTTTTTGTAATTGTTTGATTGTGGTGTGATCAAATAAAGGTTAACGCTTGACTTTTAGTATACTACTATTACTATAAGAAGAAGAAGAAGAGGTAAAGATGCAGAGACTTCACAGTTCCTATCCAATGTTAATTTTTGGAAGCTCAGATGCCTTTGAAATTAATGCAAATAATTGCCGTTTTAATGCACAAAACATATATACATGGTATATATGGATTATGTCATTAAAAAGTATGTGTTTATTTGTATAAATTTCCCCCATGCTCTGGAAAAACAACACTGTTGATTGAACTAATTAAAAATAGACAACACATTTATGACCATCCACCCGATCATTGTCTATTCTTGTTCAGCTATTGGCAGGAAAAGTATTTAGCACTAAAAACATATGCCGAGTTTGGCAGAACAGAAGATTTTTGTGACTCATGGCGAACAATTGTGAAATATAAAGAGGAACTCGACGAGCGTTCAAACACAAAGGATTCACACTTGCTGCTGGTTTTTGACGATTTATCAGCCAGTGTTTCATCGGCTATTGTTGATGTTGATGATAAAAGTGGAGAAGGTGTGAGCAAAAACAGTCGTTCAACAATAGGTGCTAATCCCACACGATTACTTCGAGATCTCGCACAGGGAGCGGCCAGACATCATAACATTACGCTTGTAGCAACACTACAAAGTCTATTTGACACACAGGTATTATATGTTTTGAAAGTTTCTTCATATATGCATACATGTATGTATTCAAGCTTCACACCACCACCATTGCAGAATCTGAAACAAACACGCAGTTCGAGCGTTTATTTTGTACTATTCAGTTTCCCATCGGATGCATTAACTACAAAATCATTTGCTCAACGTTGGCAAGACCCTGCACTATTTATTGGTGCATATAAACAAGCGATTGCAGACAAGAACTTTGGACATTTGTTTGCAAATTCTGATCCCTCAATTCCCGATGAACTAAGACTATCAAATTCAGTTTTCCCCTGGGACAAAGATCATGTTTTTTATCAGTGGGAAAAGTTATCTAGCGATATTGATCATCAAGGTATTGACAATCGTAAAGTAGCAGCAACAACAGATAAGGCGTCATCAGGAGAAAAAGGCACCTTGAGGTTTGCGCCACTGTCACGACACACACAATGATTGGGTCGAAAAGTTGTTGCTGTGCCAGCCGATATAGCAATAGAACGTGTGTGTGATTCAGACGAATCATTTCGAAAAGAGCTTTGTGCAGCTGGAGGTCCACTAAAAGCAAAGTGGTCAAGCTTGAATCGTCGTCACACTAGTGGTAGTAGCAGTAATAAAAAACAGACTACAGAGAAGGAAAATCAACAGAATGACAGATGGACCTTCCAATCCCAACCGCCATATACAACAACAGCTTTCGGAGCTGCAAAGCAAGCCGCCGCAGGTATCTCAACAACATAAAGCACCGCCGCAACAAGCAACAACTGGTGGTGGTGGTGGTGGTGTTGTTAAACGTCGAAAAAGTACAAGTCGACTTGTGCGCAATTGGCTAATTTTGGAAAGGCTGGCAAAAGTATCTTCAGTGAAGGAACGTCGCAACATTATAAACTCTGTTTCCGAGGACACGCTACGATGTCTACAGGATGTCATTGCAAACCTAATGTCTGGTGTGATATATGTGAATAAAAAACGTAAACGTGTGTTAAAGCGATACAAGCATAAGTTTATGTCTGTTTTATCTGGTAACATGCAAGAGAATTCTCTTCGACGTGCCCTTTTATCATTGTGTAATGGTCAGGCACTTAACATTCTTTTAAGCTTTTTCATGTTGAATTATTCTCCCCCAAATTCTGGTGGCGGCAGAGTCATTAAAAAGTGATTTTCTTTTCAGTTTTCTACACCTATTGAATAAATACTATATACTTGTTGTTGTTGTTGTTTTTTTGTATTCACTTGCTGCTAATAATAATAATAATAATAAAGAGGATTATGGCTTGGCTCGAGTTTAAACAGAAAGGACATAGACATGGTGTTGCTGAAGACCCTATAAAGAAAGCACGAATTGTAGGAGCAAACGACTCTAATCTATATGCACAGACAGTGGACGATAATGAACGACTAGCTAATTTTTTACATG
Organism: Sphaerolaimus hirsutus; assembly: GCA_964036195.1. Lineage (NCBI taxonomy): Eukaryota > Metazoa > Nematoda > Chromadorea > Monhysterida > Sphaerolaimidae > Sphaerolaimus > Sphaerolaimus hirsutus. Next base: position 32,499,369 of record OZ038450.1, on the reverse strand, counting down.
GTGCTGCACGTAAAGTACGAGGACAACATTTGAAAGAGCTGCGACGTGGCAACAATGTGGTTGATCCAAAAATCCCTGCAATACCTCCAGAAGCTGTTCTAGAAGAAGCACATAAACTACAACAGAATATAACACATAAAAGTAAAGGTGCACCTGTACCATACTCTAAAAACGCTGTCCCATTACCATATTCGGCTTCTCTTATACGTGCAAGTTTTGCACCAGAGCATAGAGCAAAAGTGGATAAGGTTCTTAATGCATTGGAGCCTATTGCATCCGATGTTTTGGATCCATTGGGGCGTTTGAAAATACCCGGAGAAGAGCAACCTGGAGCTGATGTGTTTGATTATTTACATCATGGAATTGTTGGACCTGAACCTGGTACAAGTTCTGCCCCACCAGAAGGTTCAAGCTATTTCTACAACAAAGTTATGGATAGCTATGAGAAACAGCAACAACAACAAAAAGTACAGGGGCAGAAAAGTGGAGATGTAAGTGCTAAAATACAAACAGAGGTTCAACAAACGCCACAGACTGGAGGAGTGACAACAAAACAAGAAACCGATCGAGTCGAATCTAGTGATGGTGAAGGCTATGATCGAAACTTGGAGGCAGAAAAGGCCGATTCAGATGTTGTTGAAGACGACAGTGTTATAATTGAAGACGATACTGATCAGGACGAGCAACAAGAGGATTTTAAAAGTGCTCCTACAGAGTTTGGAACCCCATTAGAAGAGATTCCAAAAAGAGGTGGCGGTGGCGGTGGCGAATCAACCCGACAAAGTATAACACCGAAACCGCCTAGAGAAATTCTCAAGCGTGGTCGTGGCCGACCTCGTGGTGCTGTCAGTTCTCGTGGGGGGGCCAGTAGTACACAGCCCGAAGTACCTAAGAGAGAGGTTGCGAAACGATCTGCTGCGATTGTAGCTAGTACAGCATTACGGGAACAAACAACCTCTGAAGACGACGAGGACGAACCTCACCATCGTGTGCCTAGAGGTAGAAAGGTACCTCGACAACAGGTGCCTAAACACTATAGTGAAATAACAAAAAAATCACATTAATCTCTATCGTGATGATGCATAAACAATATACTCAAAATCTTGGTGGTTCTAAATGGTTACGTACACAATATAATCTACCTAGTGATGAGTGGCGAAAACATGCTCTATTAAATGAACCGGCGTATTATTTAAAAGGACATCCATCCTGGAGACGTGGTTTTGAGCGATTACCTATTCTTGTACGTTTTTTCCTGTGAATTGTGATGATATTTAATAATTAACCATGTGTCTTTATCATTACTTAGGTAAGCGGCCCAGATCGGTTTTGGTCTGTTGATTTAATGGTGATGCCAGAACGTGATATGCATTCCAATGACAATTATCGTTATATTTTGGTATGTTGTGATGATTTTACAAATGAAGTTTGGATGGAGCCATTGAAACAAAAGACAGGTTTAGAAGTGACAAGTGCTTTCAAGCACATTATGAAACGTAATAATGGACGTGCCCCCATGCGTTTACGTTCTGACTTTGATCGTTGTTTCATGTCTATACACTTTCAAAAGATGTTATATGGTGTTAGTTTTTTACGTTCAACTGTAAGAACAACAACAACAACAACAACAACAACAATAGGTATTGCATCATACAGATAAAGTGCACGTTTGCTCCAGCTGCTGAGGATGTAACACGCCTACCAAAACTGGACTCATTTATTCGAAACATTCGCAAACGCATCGAAATGTATTTTATGACTCTTGGGGAGCAGCAAAATCCAGAGGGTAAACACCGTCGATGGTTACACATTTTGCCGGCAATTGAAACACAAATGAATACAACACAAACACGTGCTTTGTTTGGAGCAGCTCCTGTTGACACATCAGAGCCACAAAGTGCAAATGCACATGCATTATTGGTTGCACGCCAATTGCGACATAGACGGAGGCGTGCACAGCCAAATACTGTATATAGTGCAACCAGTCGTGAGGCAGCGGACGCTGCACATGAAAAACTATCGTCGCTGACTGGCTGGGTCCGCCTTTCAAGGCCACCGCCAGCACATGGAAATCCTATAAAACTGGTTGCGCGTGAAAAATATACACGCGAGGTTTTCCCACTTGGCCGAAGATTTGTGCAGCCCGATAAACCAGATACTTATTTCGTCTTGGATCCACAGGATGAAAAACTAGCACCTTTAAAAGGACGATTCTATCGACAAGAATTGATTGCAGCTAATCAACCTGACAATACTAAACCGCCCGCTGCTGCACTTGATAATCTTACTAGAGCAGGTGAATCCAGTAGGATCAGCAGCAACAACAGTGATACGACAGCGACCACCAATATTGGAAACGGTGGAGGAAAAAATGACAGCAATGACAACGCCGGTACTCCTAGTGGCCGTGTTGATAATAACAAGCGTGGTGCTAATAACGGCGGTGTCGGCTCTAGTTCTAATGTTAATGGTTCAAAAGTGGCTGATTACAACAATAGTGGATTTTCAACATTGCAATCAGTGGAGGAAATCAGCCAGAGACAGCAACGCTCACTCGAATCACAACAACAACCATCGAAACAACAACATAGAGCACCACTATTACCCGTACGAGTTTCCACCACCACCACAACCACCAATGTTGCCAAACCTCGCAATACCGATGCAACTACCAATGGAGTCGTCAATCTTGGGGAGACGTCGTCGACGTCACATGCAGCAGCAGCTGCAGCAGCAAAACAAAGCCGCCGCCGCCACCGACACAAAGAGATGGGAGAGGCACCTTTACGAAAGAGTAAGCGACAGGAGGAAAGACGACAACGACAACAACAACAACAAGAGCGTGTGAGTTTCTGTTTCTGTCACACACTATGATGATGAGTCATTATTATTATTATTATCATTATGTTGCAGGATCATTCTCACACAACCAATACTACCATTGGTGGAAGGCAACCAAAAGACAGATCACAGTCAAAAACATATGAGCGCGCGCCCCCCCGTCGCGGTGCCTTCGGCGCCGCCGCCCCCCGTAAAGAAAAAGGTGGTGCAAGACGGCGGCGCAAGCGTGGTGTCGGTCCGTCCGCTCCCAGCGCCGAGGAAAACAGGGGGGGCGGGAGGCGGTCGCCACAACAGACGCAGCAGCAACATGGTAATGGGCAACGCCGCATGATCGGTGGTCATCATGGCCGGAAAACCAGAAGGAAATCAGAAAACACTGGCCGCCGCCGACAAAGTGCGCGTCTTCAGGAAATGAAACAGTGATTTTGTATTGTGGTTGTAGTACTATTTAAGACTGTGCCGTTTACGTTTTTCGTCAATCATTCTCTTATTGTGCTACTGATAAAGTATAGTGTCAATAAACAAAATGCGACAAGTTGTATATCTAAGTTCGGACAGACAATGGAATGAGAAAACCAGCTCACATAACTTTTTCTCCAACAATTTTTCCTCACACAATGCGGCGGCGGCAGCACCTGATGGTATGTTGTTGTTGTTTTTTATTGTTGTTACTCCTATAAAAGGAGGGAGACCATGACGACGACAACATTGCATTATAGGCAACACTACAGCCATTTCGTCATCGCCACTATGCCCAATTGATGATGGAAGCGTTGTTATTTTAGAAGAGACATTCTCGCGCTGTGCAGACCTACAGAACCGTGCGGACCACATTAGTTTGATGCATTTGGAGCTTTGGGGCTGTCCAGTATTTGAGGGAAAGGACACAATACCGGCATTTATCGCGGTTGACTGTGGGGGTACATTGCACTGGTGTCAAATCGACATTACCAGCGCATTGACGTTTCCAGCCAATACGTTTGAAGATTGGGGCAAAATTGTTGAACGACAGCTAAACTCAATTCTGAGTGCCGACAATCCACAAGGAGGCGCCGGCAAAATTGGGGGTGGAAGGCTAAGGGAATTGGACGAGTCGACAGCTGCACTACTATCAAGATTGGAGCCTGGTTTTTTCCAGTGGCTTCAAGATGGGGCGAACAAAAAAGCAGCAGCCGACCAAGAGCTCCTCAAAGAACAGCAGAAAAGGTCAACGGCTGGGGGGGATGAAGGCAATACGAAAAAACCTGGGCGCAATGGAGCTCCACCACACCAAGGTCACACATCGCCCTCCGTTTTTACCAAAGACGAGTCAAAGTCTGGACGTTTCCAACCCCAACCTGTTGACCCACCCAACCCCAATGACCATATCGGCGGCAACGGCAACGACAATGAAAAAGAGAGGGGGCCCACAAAAAATGACAACGGCAGAGCAATCGAAAAAGAAACCAGCACTGACAGCGGGGGCGGGACGATTGAATCGTCGTATATGTCCACTGAGAAACGAAGCTCTAGGAAGCTCTTCGAAACTAGCTCACTTCACGACATGGAAATATCCCCGAATAAGGAGCGGTCAACTGGTAGCCAAACCAAAACCACAAGTGTCCACCACACAAAAAACGGCAGGGGCGACAGCACCAGTGACACAACACATACCATCAACGTCAAAAGGAGAAACAACCGCCTAGACGCAAAGGACGACGACAATGACGATGACGATGACGTTTTGTGGCGAGATGGCATGTCAGAATCTGAAGATGAGCACATGCAGGATATTGTTGTTGACAATGATGACGAGAACATGTTTGCCACAGTAGAAAGTGATAGTGATAGTGTGGAGGTTGTTTGTTTAATAGTGTATTTTTTTATTATTGTATCTTTTGCAATTACGAACCTACCCACAACACACACACACACACAGCCACTGACAAAGGATGAAATTGCCGCTGTGAACAACCATACACAATTGCGATTGAAAAGACAAGCTGCTCAAAAGTCACCTCCACAATCGACAACAGCGACAAAAAAGGACGACCATGTTGTCGATGCCAACGACAGTGACAAAATAAACAAGGGTGTTTTCATGGTCAAAGAAATCCTTGTTGACAATGGATACAAAATGCCAAGTTTCTGGGCATCCAACATGGCCACATCCACGTTGGACTATTGGATAGCCAAAAAATTGAAGGAGACTCTGACAGTGTTTGATCACATGTCTTTAGACGATGCAACGACTTATGTGGCCTCAGTGCTACTTGACGATGACAATGCTCTGTTACATGGAGATTCTCTACGATCGAACACGTTGTCTTTTGAGGCAAATGCAGAAACACCCTCACATATTGGAATACGTCGCTTTGCGATTCGAAACCCTGATAACAATCTTGTCACAAGAATGTACATTAGTGAGCACTTGGCATGGGAACTAGGCTTTGTCAGTGTGTCACATATACGTGCAAATCAAATTGATTGGCAAGATGTCAACAATAGGCAACGCGGATATATGATCAGTAGAATGCGAACATATGCCACAGTTCCCCATCAGCTGGATTTACGTCGACAAGTACAAGTTCGATGTGATAGCGTGGACCCAACATGTACCGTATTTCAATCTGAGGAAAAGCCAATATTGGCTGTGTTTACATGGAAAGCGGCACTACACTCGCCCGACAGCGGTTCAGCTGCGTGGCAGTTTTCACGGCGCAATTATGTATATGAACCAACGTCGCCGCACTTTGTACCACTGAAACAGGTAATATATACTTGTGTAGCCACATGCACACATGTACACATACTATATAAACAACATCACCACAGACACCGACAAGTGGATGCGAAAAAGGGTTGAAAATAGCTCTTTTCAACCATTGGGGCAAACCGATGCGTGCGAATGGAATTGTGTTTGCAAAATGTGCATTGACGAATTCAAATGCAGAAGGCGGAGTCGATGCTGATTGGATTTGATCTACGATTCATTCATCTCTTTATTACTTTATCGGTTGTTGCATGAATAAACAAAAAAAACTTTTGCAGTGATTATTTGACTATTCTATTGTTGTGGGCGACTCAAAATGGCTAATCGGCAATCTCGTCGTTCAAAGCCACTATATCAGTCATCAGCGAATTTTCTATCTTCAGCTCGAAATCAAACAACCAGCTGCAACTCATATTTACAGTTTGCACCACGTGGTACACACTGGTATGATACTATGGCCAATGTGCCAGATGAAATATTTACACGACAATACTGGGCACAACAACTTGATCAAAATGCTGGTGTTTTGGAAGCCACAAACCGTGACAAATGGTCATCTGCTATGTTATCGGAGCTGTCTTCACAAAAACTGATAACACCAAATGTGCAAGATACGTCTGATGTGAACATGCAACAACAGCAGGAACAGTTTACACACACAACAGGCGAACCCGCAGCGCCACAGGGAGAATTGCACTCACAAAAACCACCATTAGAAAGCAATATTGGCACTGTGCCAGCTGCAGCAAAGGGAGGAAAGAAAAAGAAATCACAAGAGAGTATACAGTTTGTTCAACCACCAAGCAATGCTGCGAATGCAAAATCAAACAGTTCCACGGCTGGAATTTCTGTTTCTTCCGAGTGGCTATAGTGATTGTTGTGTCTTTGCTACTGTTGTATTAATTCAATAAAATCATTTTCTTGATACTGTCCAATGCGTACTTGTTTGTGTGTAGTACAATACACATGCATATGTTTCGATATATGCAATATTGTGTCGCTTTTACATATCATGTCATTATACATATGGTTCATCGGCACTAGCTTACATCATGTCTTCCAATCATCCTGCACGTATATTGAGCCCAAGAAAGAAACTTTTGGACAGTGGATCGCACCTGCTACCATGTCCACCAGAATTCCGACCAGGTAAGATATGCATGTGTAATTGAAGCCATATATACAAAAGGTACACCCTATTTAGATGCATTACCCCCGACACAAGCATATGTGAGCCACTGTGATCGTGAACAACTGCTTCTAATAAGCGATGGCAATGAAACATCACCATGTAAGATTATTATTGTTTTTTGTTTTAATTTATGCATGATTACTATTGCTGCACACCATACAAAGACGTGTTCACAACTGTTGCGGCCAGTACGGGTCTATTGGACTTCTCATCACTACATTTACATTTGGTGATGCGCGTTGTTACAATCGATGGGCATGAGATAAAAAAAGAATATCCCGTGGGAAACATCTTTAATGCTGCAGCTCCTGTGTCGCTTAAGGATCAAGTTGCATATGTGCCAAACCCACTAGAAAGCATTTGGGACGGAATAGAGATATTCCACAATTCATTGTTGCTGTGTCGAGAGTCAAATTACAGCAAAAAGGCATATATAAAGAAGGTACTACAAACAAGTGGCGTGTATAGACGAACACAACTAGCAGCCAGCGGCTGGGTGGAGCTCAAGGATGAGGAAGCACCAGACATTCAAAGTGGTGCAACCGAATACTTTAAAAAAAGATCTGAACCAGTCTTTCTCACTCAAGAGTTTTATGGAAGATTGGCTCTGGACTTTGGCGAACAGTCCAAGCCTTGGCATTCGTCAATGCAATTGACAATTGTACTTAGACGAGTACCCGACAGTCTCATGTTTGAATCGTTTAGCCTACCAAAGGAATACGTTGGAAAGCTGAAAATCAAATTTGACAATATTGAGTTGTCTGTACGTAAAATACACCCGGTATGTGATTTTCACACTATATGTGATTTAAACACACTACATGTGATTTAAACACACTACATGTGATTTTAACACCCTATACATAGGTGACATCCCTATCTGTCGCATTGGCTGATCGTGTTAAGACACATGGAATTTACCACTCCTTCAGGCAGTACAATGTGGGCCAGGTGTCTATTTCACAATTGTTTGAAGATTAAAACAAAAATAGAAAAAATGACCATTGGCTACTCATTTTTTCTGTTTGTGTTTTATCACATACAACACTTGTGAAAATGACATACAGATATTTTTAACTGAAGGAGCTCGCGCTGCGCCTCCCATTGCCCTAGGAACCCAGGCTAGTTTTTAAAAAAAAAATTTTAAAAAAAAATTTAAAAAAATTTTTTTAAAATTTTTTTATTTTTTGTAGGTGGGGAAGCTACCTCGAGGATTAATAATTGCAATGACTAAAACCGATGCAGCTAATCCCCAGTCGACAGATGAACCTAGACATAACTACATACCAATGTATGTGTCTGACTTATCTGTCCAAATAGGCTCACGACTATGTCCAAACAGACCATTGCGATTCAATTGGAATATGGCAAACAGCTCAGACATTTTCAGAGAATGTTATTCTTTAATTGAAAACTGGACAGCCGTACAAAACGAGTTGACAATGATAAAGTTTACAACATGTCAATTCTTTGTATGTATAAGCTTGTGCAATGATAAGGTCACCAGGTATGTTATATGTAGCTAAACGAGTCAAAAAATGCCATTTTTAATGTAATTTTTCCATTTTCAGCAATACTTGGGAGGCTCTGAATACCGGTGATGCTTTTCTCAATTTGACATTTGCCAAGCCCATACCCCGGGGTGGTGTGATATTATATACATTATTAATAAACGACGCGTTCTTGAGAATCGGTATGTCATTTTCACTATGTGTCATTTTCACAGCGTGTTATATTCACACTTGTATGTTATTTTCACAAACGTCTATTTCACTATTTCAGACCCTACCAACACCATTTACACTCAACAAGTCCATGCATAGTGATAAACTGTGATTGTGTTTCAATGTGATTTTTTAATTTGTATCAATAAAGCAGCAGCAACTAACAGATAACAATTTTTATTTTTTCTCCTCCCATTATCACAACAACAATAATAACAACACCTAGAGTAACAACACATAAGTCAACAACTAACTAATCTAATTTTTTTGGTGTGAGCTCAATGTGCTTGTTTTTTTTGTCTGTGCACATTATGAGCTCACTTTTACATTCACTCACTCACTCACTCAGCGAGAATAAAAAAAATAGACAATGTTTTTTTGTATTTTTTTATTTTTGCGAAAAATGAATGTGCCATTGGTTTTTTGGTATTTTTGTATTTTTTGTGAAAAATAAATAAATGGTGCCATTGTTTTTTTGGTATTTTTATATTTTTTGTGAAAAATAAATAAAAGGTGCCAATATTTTTTTGTATTTTTGTATTTTTGTGAAAAAATATATTTGATGAATTTGTTTTTTGTATTTTCTATTTTTTATATATATTTTCTCTTTACATTCTTTGAAACATACCTCCCTCAAAACACCATCTCATGAGGTATGCTGTTTTGTCAAGGCACATTGAAAGAATAAGTGTAGCGATGATAAGTTACATGTGCCACATGTTAAAAGTGAATTTGACTTTCATATTTACAGATAAAGCAGTTGACACACTTTTTGTACAGATAACCCAAGGGGGACATTTTTTACAGATACACATTTTTTACAGATACCTTGTCACATAGCTGTGCACAATTTTGGTATATAACTATACATCAAATAAGCTCATATTCTATGGTACATTTCACATGGTCCTGCACAGCTCCATGCAGGTCTCTGGGGATACGGTCAGGTGACCCTCGCACTCGCAGTGCGCGCAGCGCAGGAACAGGTGGTGCGTGGCCTCGGTGGTGTTGCAGAACCTTCAAGCAAAAAGTATTGTTTCCAAAATAGACAAAAACAGATTTCAGATTATGAATTTTGAATTTTTTGTCAGATCCCACAATTTTGAAAGTTTTTTCATCGAACCCCACAAAAGTTTTTTTGTCTCCAAACAATTAAACGTTGTTTTCCATAAAACCCCATCACAAAAGTACCTGCAATTTTTCCAAAATTCATAGCCATTTGTGGCCTTTGGTCTTTCCCCCCCTCTACATATGTCCCACTGCTACTGCCCTGTTCGCATGGGGGGGGTACATAGCCCTTTGTATTTGGACTGCCCGAGTTGGCACCCCTGCGATAGGCAGGATTCAGGGGCACCTGTGGCACCTGGGTGGGGTTGACCGTCATGCAGAGCACGCGCGCAATCAACTTTTCCACCTTTCTCCACTTCAGCAGTTTGGCCATCACCATTTCGTCCACGTTTGACGGCGGTGCCACTGTGCCATCTGCCTGCAGCTTTTCCATGAAGGCGTACTGCAGCTCGGTCACGGACTTGTTCCGGGGGATCTACAAGGGGGGTTATGAATTTGAGTAGTGATTAAACCCATCACCCATATTTATTGTATGCATATATAGATAACCAACATAGCCATCCACTTTGATGCGCATTTGTCCAGTCTTTGGATCAGGCACCCATTGGACCGTTGGCAATGTGTCCAAGGGTTTTGGGGGGTTGCCAAAACCCCTGCGCGCGCGTGCATATAGCGTTGTGTACATTAAGGCCGATGGCCCATGCCCCTCGCGCCCTAGGTAGTCCTTTGTCAAAAATGTGCCCGACATGTCAGCCCCATTCAAATCCACATTTTGCCTGAACACAACATGGATTTCGCTCATGGATTGTATTCTGTTTCTGCCCCTTGACATGATGCGCTGTAGTCTAACTGGGAAGCCACTGTTCAAGTGGGTGCACATTGCGGTGGAAACAACCTGGGGGTCGGTTGTGTGTCTCGTTTGAGTGCGCACGAGGTTGCCGTTTAGTTCAAACATCAGAATGTACTTTTGTGGCTCTGGATCCACACCCTCATACTCCCGGAACAGTGCATCGAACGGCAAAGCATTCCGCTCAATGTCAATGGCGCGCAGCATGCCGCCATAGGCTGTCAAAGCCAAGGCTGTGGCCAGCATTTGTCTGTCTGCTTCGAGCACACACTCGCGCACAACCTCCTTGGCCCTAGCAAGGTTCACATTTTCGATTATGTTTATGCGCTGCGCTATTTGTTGTTGAACGGTGGGCTCTTGCCCTGGCTCTACCCTCAGCCTTTCCACCCCCTCTTGTGCTGTTTCAGGGATGGAGGAAACGGAAACCCCCAACTCAGCTCTGCCATGGGGTGGTGGAGTGATCAGCTCGTACATCGGTCTGCCCGTTGGATCCCTTGGCACATCTGGCACCCCTGACAGAGGCTCCAGAAGGGCTGCCATTCCTTGTGTAGGTGCAGTTGAGCAGCCAGCCCCAGGTTCAGTCACAGGTTCTGCTCTAGTGGTGGCAGCACAGCTACTGGACCTGCTGCTGCTGCTGGTCATCGTGGCATAGTTTCTCGTGCTGGTGGTGTTGGTTTCTGGCAAAGAGTGGGCAGATGGATCAACGGGCACATGTGGATCTGGCAGGTGTGGCAACTGGCAACTTGGCAACATTGGTGGTGTCACTGGCAAAGTTGGTCGTGCCATTGGCAACCTTGGTGGTGATGGCATTGGGAACCTTGGTGGTCCCATTGACATGAGCGGGTGTGGCACTAATACTGGAGTAGGTGGAATTGACTGTCCACCACCCAATGCCACAAGATGGGCAGCTTGAGCCATCGACATTGGAGGCATTGTTGCCATATATCCCTTCTCACAGCACCATCTTATAAAAGTGGACATACGGTCGTGGTATTCTTGATTGCTTTCCCTCACTGGTCGGCAGCTGGCACTGCGCCAACCATTTCCAGCTTGCGCCGTGCCACCTGCAAAGTGAACAAAAAGAATTGACCATGACAGCTTAACATTGATTTTACATTGACTATTTGGTTTCTGACATGCATTGACAAAAATATTGTTTCTGATATCACACCCCCCACTTCACCCCACTTCGCCCCACTTCAAATACAAACCCCACCATCAAACCCACCTGACGCAGTGGACTGGTCATAACTGGCAAATCGTCTGTGAGCTGATTCAGACCCAGCAGCTGCCAGATTACATCTTCCTCTATTGACGTTATCACACTGTCTAGATCGCCCCCTGGACACTTGTTGGGAACTGGCACCGTTGTATCCATGTCCGGCATTTGCTTTGCCTCTTCCACCAGCATCTCCTCCAGCTTCTTTAGAGGAGGTAGCTGGAGGTGCTCTCGTGCTATCTGTCGCATGCGTGGACACATCTCCAACTGGACCGTCTCGTTCACCTGTAGCAGCTCCCTGATCTTCTCCATCTCCATTGGCAGGCTGTCCAGATCCAACTGTTGTTCTGCGCTTCTTGACGACGTGGCCACTGTCACCTGTTGGTCCTGACCTTTCGCTGGAGAGCACTGTGCTGACCCTGTCTGTTCCTTGTCCATCACCATGTTTGCTGCCTTTTTTTCCAACTGTCTTAGTTCCAGCTTTGAGTTGACATGCTTCAGCAAGCGCGTTTGTGGTGATGGGGAGCTGTTGCGACTGCTCTTGGTGCTGCTGGCTGTTGCTTTGCACTTCTTGCACCTGCGCTTCTTTCTGGCCGTCTGCGACTGTGGCGAACTGTTGCTTTTGCTGCTTGAGCTGCTGTCGCTGGATGTCCAGCCCCATTTGCCACGCCACTGATGCTTCTTCATATGCTTTGCCACGGGCTGACCCCCCTTCTGCGGTGAGCTGAACAGCCTTTTCCTGACGCATATCACTGCGTTGTCTGCATTTGTGACCCTTTTCAGTTGTCTCTGCTCCATTTTTGGGGCATTCAACAGGCCACTGGTGCTGGTGCTGGTGCTGCCGTATGCTTGGGTCATTGCGTTCAACCCCCTCACTCTCCATGTTTGCATAACCGTCATACCTGGTAGACACTTTGGTGGTGGAGACCCCACAATCACCACCTCCAGTTCTGACCTCCTTTTCTTTGCTACCGGTCCATGTGGTGTCTGTGGTGCCCGCTGTGCCCGTCCTACCTGTGGTACCCGTGGTTTCTGTGGTTTCTGTGGTTTCTGTGGTGCACCCGGCGGCTGTGGTCTCTGTGGTCCCTCTGGTGCACCCGGTGCCTGTGGTGTCTGTGGTGCAGCTGGTGCCTCTGGTACAGCCGGTGCCTGTGGTACAGCCGGTGCCTGTGGTACAGCCGGTGCCTGTGGTACAGCCGGTGCCTGTGGTGCAGCCGGTGCCTCTGGTGGAGTCGGTGCCACTGGCACCACTGCCTTTGATGTGCTGGCTGGCCAGTCTGCCACTATTGGCCTTTGTTGGGGAGTGCCTGGTGGTAGTGGAATGGCCTCTACTGGGAGCTGCTTTTCCACCTCCATGGGTGCCTATAAGGGGGTGGGAGGTGAGATTATTTTACAGTCATCGTTTAATATGTGATATGTGTGCCCCCCTAAAACGCCAAAAGCACGACGACATGTGATATGTAAGACCTACTTAAGATGTGAAAAGCACCATATGTGATATGTATGATCCCATGGTATGTAAAACGGTACCACACAAACATAAAAACAACCCTCTTATCAACATACCTTTGTCTTTGAGTCCACCTCCATCTGTGTAGCTTGACCTTCTGTCTCCTGGGACGTTGTGTCCATTGGGGTTTCTACCTGGGCCTGTGGGACTACAGCTGGGGTCGTTGATGACATCTGCACAGGGGGTGTGGGGGGGTTTGAATCAAAGTACAAAAACATAGCACATTTCCATCTTCACAACCATCTTCACAACAAAACAAGAATGTCAACAAAAACGTCAACAAACCAAGGTGCAGCCACTGTCCTTCTGTTTCTGGTGGCTGTCTGCTGTTGCTGTGTCCATCTGGGTGGCTGTTGCTGTGTCCATCTGGGTAGCTGGGTTGCTGTCGACCGATGTGTCGTCGCTGCTGACCGGTGTGTTCCTCTGCTGCAAGATGAAAGCACAGTCACAAAAAAATGTCTTAACAGATTCAGTGTTGAGCATGTATAGAAAAAGTGATGGAAAAACAAACCTGCTCCACTACATCTGCCCTCCTTTCTTCTTCCAGCACTCTCTCTTGAACCCGCACTAGTCTTTCTCTTGTGAGATTTGGCCTTGATGTTGTCACCACAACTGTTGAACTGGTCTCCCTCAATCGTTGCTGTGTGTGGGGGGGGGGGGGGGGAATGGGAATGGACAATGAAAAAATGACTGTTTCACACACACACATACACAAATCACAATAAAAACATGAAAAAACCACAAACCTGGGGGGGTGGGGGCTGTCCATCTTGCCATCTCCTCAGCCGTTCCGGATCGGTGTCCTGTCTTTGTGTCCTTTTTGTTCTGACCATTGTGTCCTTGTCTGGTGATTGTGGCCTGCTGGAAGGAGGCGGTCTGCTGGCAGGAGGGCACCTGAATCTGAGTGGTCTGAGTTGCTGATTGTCCACGTGTCGATCCACTATCTCTGTAATTACTGTCACTGACGTGGTCACCACTTCTGTCTGACTGCCCAGATTTTGCTCCACATTCAACCTGGTGGCATTCGGTGGTGCTGTTCTGGCCAGCACAGCTGCAGATTCCGGGCACAGGTGTCCCACTTGTAAGGATTGGCTGTTGGTTGTAGGTAGTGATATGGCCACCTTGGTTGTGTCTGTGTGAAAGGGGGGGGATAAGAGATAAAAAACATATTGGCATTCACTGGCAGACCATAGCAAATCCACAAAAAAGGTGACATTCAACAGCAACATTGCCAAACATAAAAAAAATGACCAACCCTGGCTTCTGTCCACCAGTGCTACTTGACCGTGTCGTGGGTGGCAGAACATTGGGAACAGGTCTGAAATCCCTGACCCTTTCGATTGCTGGCGATGGCGGTACGCGTTGAACGTCAGCAACAAGCACCCTGTGTTTGTACAAGAATGTTTACACATTATTTGCCACATTTACTTCAATAATTCCCCTTCTTGAATAATCCCCCTGACTAATTTCCCTGAAAAGTAATGAAATAAAGCCCCGGGGGATCTTACACTTTACATATTGTGGCATGTGGTTGAGTAAAAATAACTCCCTGGGGTCTTATTTGTGAAGTCACCCCCACCAACCTTGCTATGGGTATGTCCACCGTCGACACACGCCCCCGTCCACGTCCGCGTCCGCGACCACACAGGGCAGCAGACCCGTCCACCTGCTTCACTTGCTCCAGCTCGGTCTGTGCCAGGAACTCTGGCCTTCTTGGTGGCTGCTCGTCAGCACAGGGGGGGGGTGTAGATCCCAGCTTTGACCACCTGCTTGACAGCTGTCGGGCCTGTACAAAAAAGGGGACTAATGAATTTGTGTCACCAAAAAATCAAACATTCACACAAGCCAAAACACTGCAAAAGTGCCATATTCCAACCCACCTGGTTTCCAGAAAGTGGACAGTGGTCCACCTGTAGATGCTTTAGCAGTGTGATTAGCTGCAACAACAGCAGCATACGTTCGCGCCGGTGCGTGTTGGGTGTTGGGGGTGCTGCTAACAGGTTTGGTGCTGGTGGATCCAGCAGAATCGATGATGTCTGGTGCCTGCAATGTTTTGTGCAATTGTGCATTGTTATGTACCACAAATTCACAAATAATACCCCAGGGGTTTATTTTTGCTCATCACATGTCACAACACGAAAAAAGTCTCTAAGAATCACAGTTTTGAGGGGAAATTATTCAAAAGGGGGAATTTTTTCAACTGAAAACAAACTTTCAAGAGAAAAGGAACCTTCTTACAACTACACAAAAGCTCAAACGAAAAACTAGCCTTGCTTTTGCTCTGAATCTCACTTTTCTTGCTGCCACACTGCTCCACTTTTGAGGTGCCAAACAGCAAGTGTAGCTCCTTGAATGCCTCCTTGAAAACCTCCACCAACTCCTGGGAGGTTTGACTGCCTTTGACAGTTACAAGCTCAAACAAGAGCTTTTGCCTGCTGCCAATGTTGTCATCCAGATTGAGCTTTTGCCTGCTGCCAATGTTGTCATTCAGATTGTATGGGGATGTGCCAGTGGGAAACCTGAATGTTTAAAAAAGCATATTAATCACATAATCTTGTTAAACTCCACTGAATAGTGTCACAACACCACTCGAAACGACACATGTCGACATCATGCTTTTGTTCCCGCTTGCATCGCACCTGCCATATGGGAAACATATGGACATCTATGCTTTTTTAGAAATCAATGTCCATGATCAACCTATTACATTTTTTGAATTTTTCACAAAAAAGTTGTAGAAAGTGAACCTGTCGATTTTTATCCAAAAACAATGCGGATGTGTTTGCACAAACCTTTTTTCCATTTTTCCATGAAAGCCAGACATTCGCATGTACATGCTAGTTTACCATTGGGTTTTGGTAAACTTATAAATCGACCTTACATATTCAGGATTCCCGATAACTTTGATTGCAATGACCTCACAATCACGGTTATCGGGAATCCCGAATATGTAAAGTCAATTTATAAGTTTACCAAAACCCAACGGTAAACTAGCATCAATTTTTAAATAAAATCCAATTAAAACCAAAAACATTGAGAAACACAACCCCCATCTGTTAACGATCCAACCAAAACATTTTTATCATTCTCAATATTTTTTGACATTTACATTCTAACGGAATGCAAGGTATGTTGTTCTATGCAATAGAACGTATCCAAAACAAACCTTTGTTTTCTCTGAAGGTAAAAAAGTAAAAAAACCTGTTTCATTTTGGCTAAAGGAGTATTATTTTTCATCATTTTAAAAAGACAAGTTGCAATAAACACTAATATTTTTACAATTGCGCTGTTTAAACCATGCATTCCGTTGTTTTTTTTGCAATCCTTACGCTGATCGGTACGTATTTTTTTTATTTTGGCAGACATCCAAGAAAGTTTCGAAACGTTTTTCAAAATATAGGATATTCATTGGGCACATATCAGAGTATATGCTCATATTGCCAATGCCCGCCAAACTCCACAGGAAACATTGTGTGTAGTCCAAATGACTTGAAACAGGGCAGCTTTAGAAGCGTACGTTTTAACAAGCATTTTTTTAAACTTTCATATATTATTTTCATACATTTATCAGCCCCCTACCCCCTCCGAGACAAAAACAATCATGTAAACATTCCAAAAAGATTCCCCAAACGTTTCATAAAAGTTTACCTCTATATTTCTAATGTTTTGTTGTATACTCAGCGGACCGCAAAGTATGCGTGGAAACCTACCATAATTTAACAAATAAAAGCTTGTGATAAAAGAGTAATAAAAGGTTTCAGTGTAAAAGCGAAAAATTCAATGAAAAGCCACTTTTTTTTTAGTTCATTACTCAGATAGGTTTTGGTAGATTTCAATACACAGTTTGATGTCTGCCGAGTATAAATCCAAAAAACCTTTTCAGGATCGAATAAAAAGCGAGTGGAGCATCGGGAAAAAATTACTGCTACCCATTGGATTTTGTAATTTGGAAGCAGATTTAAAAAAACGGTATGCTTCCCAATGTTTTTTGTATTTGTCTTTGTCTTGTGTGCGAGAGTGATAAAAACGTCATGTATTTATGAGTAGTTTAGGGGAAACATTTTGGAAACGTTGATATTATCATGTACACTCTCACATGTTGGACGCATGGGTCTCGAATGGGGGGATGGTCCGCCCGTAAAGTAAACCCGGCCGTAAAGTAGAGGGTGCTACTTTAGGCCGGGCATCATTACAGCAGAGTTGTTTAAAGTACTGAACTTTTTTCAAAGTAAACGTAAACGTAAAGTATTTTATTTTTCGTCACACCTGAATACAGAAAACGTAAAGTAAAAATTTTCTACTTTTACGCTATGTAAAAGGTGAGTAAACGTAAATATCTGTAAATACTCGTTTTCTGTACTCGCATACTTTCAAAAAGTACGCGAGTAACTGAGTACCGGTATTTTTTCGGGAGGAAACGTAAACGTAATTATGCAGCACTCGAGTATACGTATTTATCGAGTAAACGTAAATACGTTTGAACAACTATACCTTACGGCCGGATTTACTTTACGGCCGGGTTTACTTTACGGCCGAGTTCTCGCCCTCGAATGGGGGGTTGGGGGGTTGGGAGGGGGGGTTACCCCCCCCAAAACGCCGAGCTATCTATCTATCCCAGAGGCCACTCAATTATATATCTATCCCGGAGACAAACTTTGGGCTACTACCCCCCAACCCCCCCCAACCCCCCCAGAAAAAATTCAACCATCTGTCCCTCAGGAGGAGTGATTTTCTATCTATCCAACCACCCGGAGGGTCAAAATTCAAAATACCCTGGTTGGACGCTAGCATTCAATGCGAAAAACAATCTCGAACGGGATGGATGTTAAGAAAATAAATCGGACAGTAAAAAAACAAACCAGTTTTGGAATAGTTGGACATTAACACCATGTTCAATGGGAATAAGGACATAAAAAAATTCTTTGAACAAAACGTTTATCTCGATGTAATTTTTTCAGAGGGGGGTAAACATTGAAAGGGTCCTATGGAAGGGGGTAAAAAGGAAGTGTGAAGGAAGGGGGGGGGTAAAAAAGCCACATGATTTTTAGTCAATAGTAAAATAATTATTTCTATGCCACATTATATAAACCTTCAGCATGGGGCCAAACACCGCGATTGTGTGCGAGGTTGAAAAAACCACAGCCAAACCAGCCCCAACGCACCTGTCATTCAATGTCAAGCTGGAGCCAGAAGCCACAACAGCCAGCCCAAAAACAGCACCAAGTAAAGCGTTGACCACAAGCATGTATGGAATGGACTTTTATAGAACAATGCCAGGGGATGTATTGGAGATTCCAAAAGCGGTTGGTAGGCTTTGTTTTGGATTTTTGGCTTTAGCTTTACTCTTTTAATTAGCTTTAAGGGGGTTTTACTGCAAGGGAGTGTGTGTTGGTCAACCAATTGTATAAAAAACGTAGGCAGCTGAATGTGAAGGCATGGAAAAAGTGCATGCAGAAATGCAAAATTTGATTCAGAATCTTGAGAAGACAATCCAAAGTGACATTGAAAAACAAAAAAACATGATGGCAACTCAACATGATGCAATACTGGAAGGATTGTCTAGCCTAAAATTACTTGTCACATCCACAATGGAAAAGTCTAATAACAATGGCAACAACAACCAATTAAGCATGGAATTAATTGAGCACAATGTTGATATTTCTGGAAAACTAGCAAACATAAATACAAACATTGTGGCCAAATTGGAGCAAAACACAAACATTGTGGCCAAATTGGAGCAATGTAATCTAAAACTTTTGGAAAAAGTGACAGAAATTAAAGAGACATTAGCAGTGGTATGTGACAATGGTTATTTTTTATTATTTTTTATTCATTCAAAAGTTGAAAAATTCATAGAAAGACAATGTGGATCTTCAAAAGGCAGAGCAGAAAATGCAGACATTTTTGGATAAGCTTGAAGAGAAATCAGGACACTGTCACAGTGACAAGGCAGAATTTTTGGCAAAACTTAAAGACCATGATGTGCACATTCTGGAAAAAATTAATGACATGGAATCTGGCTTTGAAAACAAAACTGTGATGAAATTGGAGAAATACACTTCAAAAATTTTGGAAAAGATGGAGAAGATTGATATGGACAATGGGCAGACAACCACAACCACCACATCCAAAATGGTCTGTACATATACATTTACTTATATGAACTAGTACAATTTATGTTTTTCTACATT
This sequence comes from Sphaerolaimus hirsutus, assembly GCA_964036195.1. Lineage (NCBI taxonomy): Eukaryota > Metazoa > Nematoda > Chromadorea > Monhysterida > Sphaerolaimidae > Sphaerolaimus > Sphaerolaimus hirsutus. The sequence continues at coordinate 32,480,025 of OZ038450.1, read as the reverse complement.
CCAAATCATTTTTTACACAGAACAATGACCTACACTTTGAAGGAATGAAAAAAGTTTTGGATGGTTTTTTGGAAAAGTTGGATGCTAAACTTGGAAAGAACACTCAAACAACATTGGCACAATTCCAAACTATACAGAACATTGAAAACAAAATTTTGGATGGTGTTTTGAAACACAAATTGGATGATAAACCTGGAAAGAACACTGGCACAACATTGGCACAATTCCAAACAACACAGAACATTGAGAACAAAATGGTCCAAAAATTTATCATTTTATTCTATGAATGAAAAATACAAACACATTTGTCCAAAAATGCAGATGTCACTGAGTGCTGATATAGCCTATGTTAACCACACCATAAACTGCATGTTTCAGTCCTTATGCAATGGGTTTTTTGAATTGAATAGGACAGTATCAACCATTGAGGTTATAGTACTTTTTATTATAAATTTACATAATTTTTGTCTTTAAAAACCAAATTCCTATAAATTTACATCACTTTTTGCTTTAAAACACAGATTCCATGTCTAGATGGCACACACATTGAGACTGAAGTTGAAAAAAATTCTAACAAAATGGCAAAAGTTCTACAATTGTTGGAAAACCTAAAGCCTACAGCAACATCTGGCAAACCAAGCACAAATTCCATGCCTTCCAGCACACAAAAACCACACTTGGAGCAAAAGACCAATGCACAGTCCCTATCAACCATGAAACCACTTGAAAACATGATCAGAACCCTTTTTATGGAGCAAATGAGCATGGTTGAAAAAACGTTAACAGCAGACATGGAAAAAAAAACATCTTGTGACTTACATTAATGTTTTACATTGCTATATACATTTTTTATAATACAAATATACCATTTTCAGACCCACATGGTTATGCTAGGTCTGAACGTTATGCTTGGATGCTTCACGTTTACACTCACTGTTGCCCTGGTGTTACTATATAGAGCCTATACAAAAGAACAAAGTGTTTTGAGAAACGATCCTGAGAGGGCCCGGATGTAAGTTTACATGTCATATTTGCGGAAAACACCCCCCGGAGATTTATTTTTCAGAGTGAAGATTTTGAGAGAAAATGTGAAAAAAGCGGCAATAATCACTATTTATAAGATTTTACAGTCTTACATGTGGATGCATATGGTTTAAACAATGTTCTAGCATAAGGTAGAAAGTGTTTTGAACATCTGTTTCGAAATATCTGTTTTTGATGGGGACATTTCACGGAAACATGCTAATAATGTTCTAGATGAACATAAATGTGATAAACATATTTGTTTTTTCAAACTAAAAATACCTTTGTAGGGTTAAACCAGATTATTAACACTTTTTATAATTACATGAACAAACCATAACATTACAATTGTAGGCAAGAGACGGCACTTACGACACTCGCTGAACTGGCAAGCGAGCGCTTCGCGACAACCTACAGAGTGCCCACTAATTTTTCGGTTGGTGCCATGAAGCTGGATCTTTACAGTCATTCAAAAGTAAAAACATTTTGCTTTCATTCCAAATTGATTCAAATGGGGTCACAATATCGATAGATCCTTAAAAACAAGATTTTAACTATCCTCAATTCATAGAATCACATTTACCATATTTACTCATTAATTCCAAACGTTGCCCCCCCCCCCAAAAACACAAAATCCAAAAAATAGAAAAAAAACCGAATGTTTTAAATACCGAATTGCAATATCGATCCCGATCCCGATCCCGATCCCGATCCCGAAAAGAAAACCCCATTTGAATTATATTGCTAGAAGATTTGTGGATAGAAACCAAGGAAAAAAAAACATAAATATATCCTATCATGATGGGCCCACACACACACACACCAGTTGACATCGACAACAAATGTCAACAGATGCCGATTCCGATTCAAAGCTTGCTAATATCTTGACGAATGACGTTCAAGTGCAATCTTTGAATTGGGAACTGAACCTGTTGACATTTGATGTCGATGTCAACTGACATGTGGCGGCTCAGTGGATCTATGTACGCCGATCGACACTAGATGTCAACCGGTTACACTCGTAATTGAAAGTTTGCCGATGAATTGACAAGCGACCTTCAAATGTAAACATTGAATTGCGAGTGGAACCAGTTGACATCTAGTGTCGATGTCAACCGATATTATGTGTGCGGTTGATAATATAATAAAACCTACAAGCAGATCACCACACCGGAAACGACCGTCCAACATGAAACAGACGGAACGGCCGCAGTGACAAGCTTCAATCGAACCTATGAAGAAGTTGATCAAGGACCAAGCTGTAGTGGTTAGCCATCTTCACCTGACAAGGATTGTGTGACAAAGACGCATATTGCTTGCCATAGGGTTTTCAATATTCACCTCAGAACCGGTCAACTTTCCTATCGAGCCGCAGTTGAAAGTCACACTGTGTAGACTGGCCAAGCCCGCCACCCATTAAATAGCACCACGATCATGACTGTTTACCAATTTTTTATAAAACTTGGGGGGATATTTTTCCAAAAACCAGTTCTTATTTCAACAGCCAAAAACTTTGAAAAATATCCCCCCAAAAATACCAGTCAAACCTTATATTTCACCAAAGCACGCTAAACCCCTACCACAGTTTATTCCAAAACGTCGAACATTCAAAAGTAAACGTAAAGGTTTTCTAATTTTATGTTTTTTACAAGTGTCGATTAAAAAAATCTTGATTTCTGAAAATACATAAAAAATATAAACATCAGAAACAAAAAAGTTTACCAGAAACGTAAACGTAAATACGTTCTTTTTCTAACCTTTTAACATGTTCATAATGATGTCGTTTTACATGTGTTTTTATAATCAGCTGCTTTAAGTTTGGTGCGTTTTTCAGATGTCTTTTTACAAATATTTTTATAATCAGCTGCTTTAAGTTCGGTGCATTTTTCAGATGTCTTTTTACACATATTTTTATAGTCAGCTGCTTAAGTTTGCCGCGTTTTTCGTCGTTGTCTTTATAACATATTTGCTTGATTTTTTTTCTCACAATTTTAACAGATATCTTATTCAATTGACTTTGAAAAACATCACAGCGAAACAAAAACAAGCAAACGTATTAAATACATTTTAACTCTACAAAAACCATTTTATCGATGATTTTATTTATTTATTTATTTAAAACATTTTTATAGTCTTTATAAAATGCAAGTAAAAACGTTTTCACTGGATGTAATCAATGTAATTTAAAACGTTAACAACATACGTTTGTTTCTACACTATGGCCGAAAATCAACCAGCGAAAACCAGATTTCCAGCACATATCTTTTTTCATCAAAATACCCCCATGGGATATTATTTTTCAATGTCGATGTTTTAAACAGTATACCTAGTTTCAATCATTATTTATATTTGGAATTGACATTTGTTTACATTGGGTAATACTACAATCTAGCCCACCTCAAACATCGCCATGGAAAAATAATATCCCATGGGGGCATTTTCAATAGATGCGATAGAGGGTAGATTTAATTACAATGACATTGTATACATATGGGCGGGGACATTAGAAGGTATCGAAACTTGATGGCGTCAAGGCCATATCATGCTCTATGACATTTAATCAGATTTTACCGACAAAGTTATTTTTGTGGGGGGTGGGGAGGTGAGGAAATTGCAACGGTCCGTCTCGTCAACTTTGCGGACCTGTCACATTATTAAGTCATGTAATTTGTCCGCCCTATCACCCGCCAAAATGGAGCCTTCTCAAGGCCACATAAACCTACGTTTTTAAAAGTTAATCCATTTTAAATTGCCCATTATTTTTGAAGCAATGTTAACAAGATATGATGAAAACAATAATAATGGACTTATATGTCAGAACATTGTATTTTTGATGTACATTAGGTTTTTACAAAAATCATACAAAACAGTTTTACCCCCAAAAAGGACAAAATTAACGTGGCTCCTGGTTGGACTAAACACAAAGACATATAGTTTACCAAAACAAACCTAATTATAACTTGTAACGCAGTTGAGCGAGTGCGGCGCGCAGTACGCCCCAAACATTTCCAATCTTTCCATGACAGGTAAACCTGATTTTTGCAACACCCCCCTCCCTAAAGCAATCTGATGCACAAAGTTGACGAGACGGACCGTTGCAATTTTACCACCCCTCCCCTCCGACAAAAAGTCCGCCATATTGAATTTTTCGCAAAAACCTACAGAAGATTGCCGGTAAAAAACATGATCCGTTCAGTTACATTTTCGCACATAGGAAAACTTTCGATGTACAAAACGACACCAGGGTGGCCCATTTCAAAATGACATCACTGAAATTGTACATTAACAAAAAATCCAAATCCCAACTACATAAAGATGAGGAATCACAACCTCTCACTTTCCATGAACAGCCTCTCAAAACAGCTGTTTATAGCCTGGTCACAGTCCCAAACCCTGTAAAATGTGGAACAAAGTGTCAAAAGTCATGTAAAATGTCATGAAAATGTCACTTTTCATGAAAGTTTACCTGTTTTATTGGCAAAAATCATGAAATGTAATATTTTACATGATATTTTACATGAATTTTGACACTTTATTTGACATTTTATAGGATTTGGGACCACCCCCAGGCCACAATCCAATCCACTATCCTGCCCGACACAGGCAAAATACAGCTGGAGCATAATGGCATGGCCGTGCAGATAGAGGTTTGTTCATTCCATCACATCGGTCGTCCTTGTGTCATCTGCGGTATGTGGGGGGAATTTTCAGATTTTCAAAACGGTGGTTGCAGAGGATGTGCAACAGACCCAAGTGAATATTTATGTTCCAAAAAGATTCATGGAACACCTGGGAGTAACACTCACACCATCGCAAATTGACACACTAATTTCCACCTGTGTCAAAAAATTATTGCACGATCAAGATAGTTAGTTTATATTGTTCACTGCCCCCCATGTTTTACACATTCATTTTCTTTCGCATGCATTCACTCAAACAGATTTATATTTGCTGGGTCGCCGCCGCCCCAGTCCCCTTAGAGATGGCAAAACCATGCCCAAATTTAGAATAACAATACCGGAAAATATGGATTTTGCATTCACACACCCTATATATAGAGACGACCCTGCAAAATCGAGAGAAAATGTCATTGATTTTGCACAAAGGTGTCGCCACTATATGGATGCACAATATCTTACAAGTTTGCTCTTTTTTAACATCACCAAGGTTACACCCGCCACAAAATAAAAACCGTGTAAACGTTGCATGTGCAGGAGACATGCCCGACAATGTTGTCGGCTGGTCTTGCAAAATTTTGAAAATCTTGGACCGCAATGAATTGGCAGAAAATTCGGAAAATAGGCGGTCCATGGACAATTTCATGAATTTCACACTCAAAAATCAATGTGTGATTACACAAAATGGTGAAATTATCCACACGTCAGTTGATAATCACACTTATTTATGAAACATTTTCATTATAAAAACCTCATTTTCACCCCCCCCCCATTTTCCAGGTGCAAGTATTGTGAGGGCACCAAGAAAAATCGGCCCATGCTACACGTCCCATATCTTATTTGCACAGGGTGCTTTTCGCATGAGCCCCTGAAAATACCGAGGGAATTGCTTCCCTTTGTGCAATTTAATTGGCGCCATGTCGACAAACTTGTAGAAAAAGGCAATTCTGCCCAAAAAAGAAAAATAACCACCCCTCTTGTCGAGCACCATAGGCACGACAAAATTCAAAAAAGGTCGGGGCTCATGCATAACGTACTACCTTTATAATATACCGTATTTTAAAATTCAAATACGCTCCGCCCACCCCACGCAGAATGCATGAGGCCGCATTCAAATGTGCAGTGCAGAAATTTGCAGTTTCAAAATCCACCCAGACAAAGTCCAAACACTTGGAGAATGTGTCTAGTGATTTTCAGAAAAAACTGTGAAAAATGCATGTAATGCCATCGTCTGGCCTGTATTTTTTGCCTATTAATATTTCAATAAAAAATGCCTCATCTATCATTCCATAAAATAAAAAAAGCCACAAAATTACCTATCAGGGCCTTTGAACCTATGAAGAAATAAGGTGTGCGCTACACTCGTTCCAAAAGTCCCCACCCAAACACAAAATTCCCCATTTTCAATCACTTAACCATGACGCAAAACTAGGTTACGGTAGCTAGCGACGCAAAACACCTGCCCCCCCCAACACTACCATAAGATTTGGATACGACGGCGACGCAATAATACTCACGCCATTATCTTGCGTCGCATTATTTTGCGTCAAACCCCCCCTATATTCTCGCGTCAACATTCAATTCTCGCGTCGCTACCGTAACCCAATCTCGCGTCACACTATGACGTCATAGAAACATAAGTACCACTTTGGGGACATAAGTTTCACTAATCCGGACACTTTCCGGAAAAATTCCTACCATATTCCCCCCATTTTCTTTACTTGGAACGAGTGTAGCGCACACCCTTTCCCCCATAGGTTAAAAAGACCTGTTATACTGCTTTCACTTATACGTTTTCTGTGAGAAAAAATACCCGTTTTTACGTTTTCCCAGACAAAAAGTATTTTACTCACATTTTATGCAGTGTAAAAGTGAATTTTTTTCACGTTTTCTGTACTCAGCTGTGACCAAAATAAAAATACTTTATGTTTATGTTTATTTTGAAAATTTCAGTACTTTTAACAACTCTGCTGACCTGCTGTAACATGTGCAATGAGTGACGATGCTCAATGCATCAATATTCATATTGGCAGCTTTTTTGGTCAGTTGTTTTTCACGCGTCTGTTCGCTGTGTTTTTTTAGCGTCGGCGCTTTTTGTACCCTATCATGCGTTCGTTATTTATTTATATGTAGGTCTCAGGTAGAAAAATGGCGCCAGGCGCCAAAGGGTGCCAGAGAAAATGGCGCCAGGTGCCAATGGCGCCAGGGCGCCATCTGAAAAAATGGCGCCAGGCGTCAATTTGACGCCGTCAAAGGGCGCCAGAAACAATGGCGCCGGGCGCCAAAATGGCGCTAGGGATAAAAGTCACTTTTTCACCATGTATATCGTATAGTGTTCTATAAATCTCTGGGATATTTATATAAAAAATTTCTAGAAAATATACCGTATTACCTCGAATTATCCCCCCCCATTGAATTAACCCCCCCCCCTTGAATTAACCCCCCCCCCCTCAAAATGGGCTGGGGAAATAATTAACCCCCCCCTCGAAATACCCCCCCCCCTTCGGAATGTTATACGTACATGTACATAATAAATACGTCATGTATGCAATGTACATGATGTATATTACTGTTTATTTGCATTGCAGCCACACATAGACTAGTTTGTGTAGTTATCTACGTTTTTATGTCCAAATATATCCTGTTTGGACACATTTATTACCTGTTTTGGGTATGCAAATGCCTACTTTTTACTACGATCCTTACGAAAATTTCTGACAAAATAATAAAAACCCCCCTCGAATAAACCCTCCCCCCCCCTCGAATAAACCCCCCCTCAAATTTTGCTGGCGAAATAATAAACCCCCATGGGGGTATTTCGAGGTAATACAGTAATTGAGGCATCTAATTCTAAAAGTCGACATGTCCACAAAATGCGATTTTGAGTTAATCGCATTTGAAGTTTCATTTCCAATTCCAGGTCCGTGGTGCGTGTCCAATGGGGCTCTCTCATGCTCAACATTAAGTTCCAAATGTTAACAATAAAGTGTCAAATTTTCAGCCCCTGCTTTCAACGTATATGTGAAAAATTGGGTGTCTATAAAATTCTACTCGGACAGAACAAAACCGTTTTGGGGAGGGAAATGGATTTGTCGACTTCTTGTACTCTAGAACATTTTTGTTCCCGCTCCAATCGCGCCTGCCTTATGGGAAATTTATGGACTTGCACAGGGAAAAGTACTTTGCTGACATCTCGCTGCCAATTCATATGCCAAGCAGCCAGGCCTAGCTCGCTGACAACTTTTGGCACCTCACTGCCAGCTCGCTGACATGTTCTTTAAATGCTGTAATGTGTTTATTAAATATGTGCTTTCAGCAAGCTGACAGCTCGCTGCCACACGCTGACAACTCGCTGCCAGCTCGCTGTCACACGCTGACAACTCGCTGCCAAGTGTAAACAACTGCTTGTCAGCTTGTTGTCTCCTAGCTGGCAGCGAGTTGTCAGTAAGGTACTATTCCCTGTGTTGTCGACTTTTAGAAATCGGTGTCCATGATGGACTTATCACATTTCTTGTGTTTTTTCCCATAAAAAAGGCCGCAGAATGTGGACTTGTCGACTTTTTGACTTCTTGCCCAATTTTTTTGCATGTTTCCCACAAATGTCAAATTTGGCACTTTGCCATATGGGCATGTGTGGTCAAAAAATTTATGGAAAATTATGAAAAAGGTGCGGGAGTGGCCCGAGATGACGTTTCCAGGCCAAACTCCAAATTTTGGACTTTTAGAATTGGACGCCTCAATTGAATACCGTATTTGCTTGAATAGTTCCCCCCCCCCCCTTGAATAATTCCCCCCTCGAATAATCCCCCCTGTAAGACGAGTGAGGAAATAATAATTCCTCCCCTCGAATAATCCCCCCCTTGAGAGATTTGCTCAATTTATTGTGCCCAATTTGAACAAAAATGGCACGTTTTTACGCGAATAAAGCATATTTCATCAAATGAGTTGATAGAAACATGGTTGAAATTGTTGACAAAATAATAATTCCCCCCTCGAATTATTCCCCCCCTCGATTAGTTCCCCCCTCAAAAAAGTCTGACGAAAAAATAATCCCCCAGGGGGATTATTCAAGCAAATACGGTAGCCATTTAATTATATTTTTTTTCCAAAGTTTTTCAAACAGATTTAATTATATTTTTATCTCTGTTGGAGAAAATATCAAAAAACCTCTCTGAAGTCATCTTTTTGAGAAATTTTGCCCCAATTTTCATACTTTCTGTCCATTTTCACCTTCAAATCTTCTAAATCCATGCTGTTTTCCCCTATTTTTGGCCTTACATGTACTTATTTATATACCATATTTGGCTATTTTTTTCCTTTTTATGTCTGGAAAATGCTTAGGTACATAAAAGTCTATCTGAAATACATCTTCTGTACTTAAGCAGTTCCAAGAAATACATGTGAAAGCGAGTACAGGCACTTTTTCAGGGAAATGTGAACACATTTACTCAGTAAACTGTAAATGTTGGGTAAAACAGTTGATGAAAAAGGTAAAGTCGGCGGACATTTCACCCTACAAAATCGGAGAGTTAGAATTCGCTCGTGAATAGAGCGAACAACGAAACTTGTGTCCCACGCGGACGCTAGAAATTGAAAAAGAAAATCATATTAAACGAAAAATGGACGTTTCGCTGCATCCGTGCGTGCCGCGCCCTAGTTATCTACATTTTCAACGTTGCTCGTAAAGAATTTGACCGTTCAAACTACCGTTTTACCAGTCAAACTACCGTTTTTGTTTTTATTTTATTTTTCATTCGTTGGCTCCGTTCCAACAGAAGAGAACTTGGCAGCCTGCCAAAATTTCGAAATCCGCTATTAATATGAAAAAAAAGGCTCACAATAGCTATATACCGTATGTCCTCGAAATACCCCCCGGGGGGTGATTGTTTCATAGTGGTCCCGAGAGGGGGGGGGGGGGTTAAACGAGGGGGGGGGGTATTTCGAGGGGGGGGGGTTATTATTTCACAAGAAAATTTTTGAAAACCAAGTACGAAATTGTCGTCTGAAATGTACGCAGACGTCGAAAAATGCAACAAAAACCGCCATTTATAAGGTTCTGTAGACTAATATTAGTATGTAGATGGTATGTACACTGTTCTAACGTGACACCGACATTGTTTTAACGTGTGTTCTGCAGTACACAGAACACAAACTACAGTTATTGTCATGTACGTTCCCTTTACACTCAATTTGGGGGGGGGTATTTCGAGGGGGGGGTGATTGTTTCATAGTGGTCCCGAGAGGGGGGGGGTCAAACGAGGGGGGGGGGGGTATTTCGAGGGGGGGGGGGGGTATTTCGAGGAAATACGGTATGCATGTATATTAACAAAACTAGTGATTATGAAGGTGGAAATTGGCAAAGCGAAGCAAATTTTAACGATTTTTAGCTAACTTTCAGTTTTCACTCTCATTTGTATAACTGCACGCAACTGGTAACTGGGATAAGGGCCAAGTTTTCATACGTGACCCGATCTATTCCAATCGTTAAAATATTGCGTCACAATCAATACCTACTTTTTTTTGTAATGCCGTCATGCACTCTCCACTGGAGAGATTGACGCAAATGTTTGTAGGGCGATACGTCTGCCGACTTTATTTGCATCGAAACTTCTATTAGAAGGAACAATGGAAAAACCCACTGATATTTATGGAAATTACTCTCCGGAGACCTGATTTTGTCCGTTAAATTTATCCTATTTTGCTCTTTAATTTCTGAATTGCTATCTCTATGTGAAATACATTGTGAAATAAAATTCGTTGC
>OZ038450.1:32418364-32469364 GCA_964036195.1 Sphaerolaimus hirsutus | reverse complement strand
ACAATAGCACAACAATTTTTTTTTTTAGCCACGGTGTGAACAATAAAAAAAGATTTTAATTTTGTCAAATCCTAGCCATACATAATTTTTACGCAATTTTTTCGATTATGCACAATATATTTTGATAAAATTTTGCAAAACAGTGTGAGGAATACAGTGATTTCTCAATGAGTAAAAAAATGTAAAAAACACGCGAGTCCCCGGTAATTTTCCAACAGACCAAGTAAATAAAATAGGCAAGGTATGTGTATGTTTTTTGTGATGCAAAATGTTTCCGTTTGCAATTCATTGATAGTATCGCATTTTGTCGTTGGTAATATGCCAGGTGACAAATTCGCAAATGGGCAAGTGACAAGTAAAGTGGCAAGTGACAAGTTAAGTGGCAAGTGGCACGCAAGTAAAGTTGTAAATGGCAAGTTAAGTGATGTGCGTTTATTGCCACTTTCAAATTTACATTTCATTTACAAGTGAACTTTAAACGTGACATTCCACATTTCACTTGTCAATTTGTCCAATGCGGACTTGAAACCAGGAACAAATATACCGCCATAAAAAGCTGCCAAACAAACACAAGATAAATAGTAATTACACAAAGTTATATGAAAAATGAATGTGAATAAACACGCGAAGTAATCAGAAAAACGTCAGTTGGCAATAAAAAATACCTTTACAACCGACGTGCAGCAAAGTATTTTAACAGGCGCATTTAACAATTAACTATCTCATCAATCAACTTATGTGTATGGAATGATATACATGCATCAATATATGGCAAAAATCCAGAGTTGTTCAAATCAATGAACTTTTTTCAAAGTATATGTATATGTAAAATACTTTTTTCCCCGAAAAATGTAAAATAGAGTACTTTTTCCTCAGAAAATGTAAAAGTGAGTACTTTTCTTCATAAAATATGTAAAAGTTGGTACTTTTTCATGGAAAATGTAAAATCTACCACTTTTATCGAGTGAGAGCGATTTTTACACTGGAAGTTAAAACAGATGTGTATAGTTTTTGAAAGGAATTTGTAGTATTTTTTTATGATATGATTTGTCCAAGATTTTTTTATCTTAGCAACAAAAATTGTGATTTAAGTACAATAAAATACATTTTCTGTACACGTGTACTTTAGAACAGTACGCGTACAGATTGAGTACAGGCTCTTTAAGAAAGTATACCTATGTACCTACCGTATTTCCTCGAAATACCCCCCCCCCTCAAAATGGGCACCATGAATTTGTGGTCTGGGAAATGCATAACAGACGTTCAAAACACTTACTGTGTTACGTTAGAACATCGTTTATACCATCTACATCCTTATATAAGGCTGTAAAAACTTATAAATGGTGGTTATTGTTGCATTTTTCACGTTTCTCTCTCAAAATTCTCACTCTGAAAAAATAAACCCCCTGGGGGCATTTCGAGGAAATACGGTAAATGTATTTGCTCAGTACCCGAGTAGATTATTACCCGAGTAAAGTAAATACATTTTGACAACTTTGCAAAAATCATACGCAGGGATCATACGCCCACATATTTTCGTATGGATTTGTGAACATAAAATACACGTATTTAAATACATCGTACATATGCACAAAGTCGCGAAAAATTGCGCACAGATATCATCCACAGTGGATGCAATGCAAAGCGATGAAATTTATTTTATGACACGTTATGTTTCACATTGGGCCCACACACACTAGTTGACATCGCAAATTCGCATCAACTCAGTGTCAATTGAATAAAACAACAAGTTTGTAAAAAGCATCACACTTAACAGGAACAATGAAAATGAAGTGTCATGATGTAAAATTAACTATGCTCTATCAGATAGATAAGTTGAAATCACAGTATCACTTAAATCCAGTAGACATTTAGTTGACACGAATTCAGTTGACATCCAGTGTGTGGGGGCCCATTGCAGCGCGCGGGACTACCACCAAGAATTACCCTCAAACTCGGTAAAAAAATCTTGCATAACAGATAAATAAAAAATTAATGTTTTACAAGATATTTTCATAACTTTTGACACTTTGAATGACGTTTCACATTTTACGGGGCATTTTACATGAGATCTTAAACTTTGCATGACATTTTACAGGGTCCGGGAGTGGCAACAGGCGTGTCCATGTGTCGGCATATAATTTATTTGAAATCTGCCGGCAAAAAAATCCGAGATACCTCCTTGCTTGACGTCAGTGAACTAGAGCATAAAAAACGGTGAACGCAGGGGTCTCCTAGGGGGGGGGGGCTGGGGGGTGGCTGCCCCCCCCAAATCGGCCAGCTATCTGCCGTAAATGCTCTATTAGGACGACCCCTCTCCAATAAAGTGACATATCCAATAGTATGACCCCCTTTGGCACGTTGTCTAAGTATAAAGCGACCCTCTCCAAAAATGCGACCCCCTCCAATAATGCGGCCCACAAAGAAACAAAAAAAAAAACGGACGTAAGAAAATGATGTCGCAATAAATCTTCGGACGCTGCTTATTCGGCAAATTTTGCCATAAATTTAGCAAATTTTGTGGCTCTGTGGTGATTTTTGCTTTACAATGCAATGCTCATACGAGTTAAATGAACAGTTGTGTTGTTGAGGTGTCGAAAAATACAATGCGACCCTATCCAATGAAGCAACCTCCCCAGTAATGCGACCCCCAAAAATGTGCTGAAAACAATAAACCGACAGTCGCCTTATTGGAGCATTTACGGTATCTATCCCGGAGACCGCTCAGCTATCCATCTATCCTGCGGCAAAAGTTTTGGCGACTACCCCCTGCCACCCCCCCCCCCCAATCGCTCAGATACCTATCTATTAATCTGGAGCGATTTTTGGGGAATTTTGCCCCAATTTTCGGTCAAAATCGCTCATTTTTGCTCCGTTTTTCACCTTCGAAATCGCCATTTTCGGCTATGTACATTGTTATATAGCTATTTTGAACCCGTTTTTTTGCTACTTCTAACCTATTTTTAGCGATTTTACGCCCTTTCTGCATTCTATACCTTGAAAAAGCGTATACATATATTGTGCCTCCGGCAGGCCCAAGCCCCCCACAGAAATTTTTTTCAGCTATCTTTCCCTCCGGAGGAGCGATTTTCTATGTATCCAGCCCCCGCGAGGGCCAAAATCTTGGAGACCCCTGGGTGAAAAAACCAACATTTGTTCACACAATGTGATTATCACACACTTCATATACTCGGGCGACATGACAGCGTACATTTTTCTGGAGGCAACACTCCATCATGACGTCATAACCGGTCCCGAGTCGGGATGAAGTGCAGTGCAGTCGGTTCATAAGTTTTCAGTTGGCTGTCTGCCAGCCGAAGACATAAATCATATCTATTTGTAGAGTATCATGTCTAGGGTTGGCCGATGTTTTTTCTTAAAAAAAAACGTTTTTTTTTTTAAAAAAACATGACGTCCGAAATGTTTTTTTTTTTAAAAAAACATCGGCCGAAATTTTTAGTACTAAGCACTAGGTATTTTGCAAAATTTTTGCGCGCAAGCGCGCAATTTCACACACAAATTGACATTGGTGGTTGTTTTCATTGGTTTTGTTGCATTTTTAGTATCAAAACATCCATTTCTATGTGCTACCATGGGTGAATAAGCCGACATATGTTGCTGTAATATATAATATTGAGGTAATGTGCTTCCATGTACCTCCACAGTGTGTAACTTCACTCCCAAAGTAACAACCTCCTTTTATAACCTTGTTTGATCACCATTACGTGCCAAACTTTACCTGAAGTCACAAACATTCGACTATAAGGCGATATACGAACGATATGTCGACAAAAAATGGATATTTTTGACACAAATCACCACTTATAATGCTATCCCATGGCTCCACAGCCATTATATGGTCATATTTAACATCACAGAGTATTGCCAGTGTCTGATATATCTATATATGTTGACACTAGGTCATATCTGATAGCTTTTAAAAAAAAACGTTTTTAAAAAAAAACGTTTTTTTTTAAAAAAAAACATCGAGTTAAAAAAAACGTTTTTTTTCCAACCCTAATCATGTCTGCCGAGTATACACAAATATTCATCTATTCACATCCAAATAACTACTTTTAGTAATCTTTTCAGCTAAACAAGTGACATCACTTTTAGTCCCATCAACTTCTTCACGTTTCAGATCTCTTTGTCGTTTTCTAGGCAATGTTGAAATCAGTAGGCGGGCCAAATATCGCTTATTGGTTGGCATGATTTTAGGGGGAAGCCTGTGAATTATAATGGACAGTAAGTGACTCATATGACAAGTGAAAAAGTGACAAGAAAAGTAGGAAGTGACAAATGACGCTTAAGTGACAAGTAAAGTGACAAGTATCTATTTGAGGCGTCCAATTCTAAAAGTCGACAAGTCCAAAATATGAAAATTTCGAGTTATGCCCGGAAATGTCATCTGGGGCTACTTCTGCACATTTTTCATCATTTTCCATAAATTTTTTGACCTCACATGCCCATATGGCAAAGTGCCAAATCTGACATTTTTGGGGAAAAATGCAAAAAGTTTGGGCAAGAAGTCGACAAGTCCACTTAGTTTTGGGCTAAAAGGCGACAAGTCCATCCTCCGCTTCCTTTTTTTATGGGGAAATAGGCAAGAAATGTGATAAGTCCACTATGAAAACCGATTTCTAAAGGGCGACAAGTCCAACTTTTTCCCATAAGGCAGCCTCGGCTTCCCCGGGAACAAAAATGTTCTCGCGTGCAAGAAGGCGACAAGTCCATTTCCCTCCCCGAAACAGTTTTGCTCTGACCGAATGGAATTTTATGGACACCCCATTTTTCACATATACGTTGAGATTATGGGCTGAGAATTTGACACTTTATTGTCAACATATGGAACTTTATGAAAACCATGAGAGAGCCAAATTGGACATGCACCACGGGCCTGGAATTGGATCGGAAACTTAAAATGCGATTTACTCAAAATCACATTTTGTGGACTTGTCGACTTTTAGAATTAGACACCTCATTACATTCACTTTTAGTTTTACTTGAAAACGCTAACTTGAAACACTTTCCTGATTTATTGGTAACAAAAGGGAAAAATGCGTTGCCGACAAAACCGCCTTTGCACTTTACGCTTATAAATTGATCTATCTCTTGACTTTTTACTTAGCCCATTCACTGGTCACCGAGTTTTTATTACTAAGTGAAGTCAATTGTTATGTGTCATGCGTAGTGGAAACAAAAGACAATAATTTTATTGCGGGAAGTTTTACATATTGCATGACATTAGGGTTATAACGGGATCAGTTTTTCGGACCGGGACCGGGACCAAAAATTTCCTTATGTCGGGACCGGGACCGGGACTGGCTTTTTTCAATTGTCGGGACCGGGACCGGGACTGGAGGGTCGGGACCGGGACTGGCTTTTTTCAATTGTCGGGACCGGGACCGGGACTGGAGGGTCGGGACCGGGACTGGGATTTGCCGAACCATGTACCGGTACCGCGGTCTCATTTCAACCTTATTGGTACGTAATATCAAGCCAATGTTGTTCCACACACCTCCACTGTGTGAAGAACCACTCTCAATGTATTAGCCTTTCATTTTAACATTATTCAAGCACTATTCCATTCCCATTCTCACTTGAAGTTGCAAATATTTGATGAAAAGCAATGTATTTATGTAACAAGTTAGACAAGACACTTGGAACAACACCTAAAATAGCTTTTTTTAGCAGAAATCACCACTTATAATACTACAACATGGCTCCACAGCCATTATGGCTCCACAGCCATTATATATATATATATATTATATATATATATATATATATGACATCATAAGATACAGCTATTTGTTTGACATATTTATGTGTGTATATGCTGACCACATTGTAACTATATTTGGGAGCCTTTGAAAAAACGCTTTATAAAAAAACATAATTCTTTAAACCCAGATCATTGAAAAATACGTTTTTCCCATCCTTTGTCGGGACCGCTATAAAATTCCGGGACCGGGACTGGCTTTTTTTAATTGTCGGGACCGGGACCGGGACTGGGGTGTCGGGACCGGGACCACCCCAGTCCCGACTTTTTGCCGAACCATGTACCGGGACCGCGGTCCCGTTTGAACCCTACATGACATTTGACAAATTTGTATGACACTTGACATTTAACACTGGACTGCCACCAAGACTGCACATATTCGAAGCTCAAAATTACAAAATCAACCAAACACATCTTAACTCAATTTTTAACCACTTTAAATATCCACCAAAATACAATGCCCCAGCTATTAAATTCGAACTTCTCAAAACGAATTTTTAAAACAAGTTTAAAAAAGTGACAAACAGTGCTTGCGGGCCGTGATCCTGAGCCCTGGCCGCTGCGCGTCTGCTTTCAGCTAAAAGTGCTTGTTTGGCTTCCCTGTGATGAGGTATGGAGAATGTCAATTTCAATGCTCGCTAGGTGTAGGGTTCAAACGGGATTGACTTTTCGGGATCGGGATTGTTTTTTTGAGATTTCGGGATCGGGATCGGGATTGGCCTGGATTGGGGTCACGGGATCGGGATTGGCATTTTTTCGGGATCGGGTTTGAGGTCTTGGGATATAGATTTTGGCCAATGTTTTGACATCCATAAAGGTCTAAAAACACTGTTGGATGCCAGAAACGTGGCATAAAATGAACGCTGGGGGTTTGCGTTCACATTTTTGCATGCAAAAACGTCGTTTTTCACTTTTGATAATTTCCACTAATTTTTCCGGGATCGGGATCCCGGACTTTGGAGTTTCTCGGGATCGGGATTTGAAAAGTTTCGGGATCGGGATCGGGACTGCTAAATCCCGGAATTTCACGGGATCCGGGATCGGGATCCCGTTTGAACCCTACCTAGGTGTGGTACAAACTTTATTATGTTACATTATAGAACTAAACAATAGAACCGTGGGATATCATTACAGTGGTGAATGATGGTCCAGGGGTAGGAAAGGGGGGGGGGGGGTTACCCCCCCTCCCAAACCGCCCAGCCAGGGATGTAGCAAGGATTTTTGAACGGGGAGATGTATACGGATTGCGGATTGTATGCGGAGCCCGGCGAACGGGGGGGGGGGCTGCGCGCCCCCCCCCCTAAAATTTTACCTCTGCAGTAGGGAAATGGCGCCATGGCGCCACTGGCGTTGGCATTGGCGCCACTGGCGTTGGCATTGGCGCCAAAACAGCAGTATACACCTGTATTTTACAGGCATGTACAGCGACATGGACAAGAATTGAGTCCATTTTCGATGGCTTTGAGGCCGCGGAGACCGGTTAATATAAAAAATATATGTTGTGGAGGGAAAATGCGCGCATTTCTGGCACATTTTTTGGTCCGGCCCGGGAAGGGGGGGGCGGGCGCCCCCCCCCCCATCGCCCCCTCTGGCAACGTCCTTGCGCCCAGCTATCTATCCCGGAGGCAAAATTTTGGGCTACTATTCCCTAACCCCCCCCCCCCCAAAATCGCCCAGCTATCTACCCATCTGGAGCGATTTTTGAGAAACTATACCCCAATTTCGCTCAAAATCGCGTTTTTTCATACCTTTATATAGATTTTCACCACCAAAATCACTTGTTCATGCGTCTAACTGCCTATTTTCTGTACTATATGCCCTTATATACTTATTTTAAGCCATTTTTCAGCTACTTTTAGCGATTTTTCTCCTTTTCGTCCCTTCTATTCCTATATATTGAACCCCCGCGAACCCCCCATCCGGAAAAATTTTCAGCTATCTATCCCTGCGGAGGAGCGACCCATCCAACCCACGGAGGGTCAAAATCTAGAATACACGTGATAGTCACTTGGTGAATTCGGGCTAGAGTTACCGTATTTCCTCGAAATACCCCCCTCAAAATGGACACTACGAACTTATAAACCCCCCCCCCCCTCGAAATACCCCCCCCCAAATTTAGTATAGAGAACGTAAATGACAAACGCTGCGGTTTGTCATCTGGGTAATGCAAAACACACGTTAAAAACGATGACTCTGTTATTTGAGAACAGTGATTATACGTCTACACACTTATACAAGTCTTTAGAGTCTTATAAATGGCGATTTTTGTTGCATTTTCGACGTCTGCGTACGTTTCAGACGACAATTGAGTACTTGGTTTTCAAAAAATTTCTGGCGAAATAATATACCCCCCTCGTTTAACCGCCCCTCAAAATTCTCACTCTGAAAAAATAAACCCCCAGGGGTATTTCGAGGAAATACGGTAAATATAATTCATGCAACCATCAACGTGCTTCCTAAAGCAAGGAGTGCAGACACAGAGAAATCGGCAATGCTTTATGGCAAATTGTAAAAAACCGTGTAAAACACACCTGTAGAACTCGCAGCTTGATTTTTCACAACCAATATTTGCTGTATTTCCATTCACTTCGTCATCCAATTCACGGTCAACAGAATTTGGCTTTTTGCCAGATTTTGCAGATCTCAATTGAGCACGCAATCTCTGGCGCAATTTTTCATTGGAACTGCACTTTGAGTTAAATTCTGATGTTGATGGACTGGTGGACATGCTGGGACCGAAATCACGATTTTCTAAAGATAATTTTATCTTCCCTTGGAAATGTGCCAAGATATTGATTGAATGTTTTCATTCGTCAGTCCGACACAAAAAATATCAGCACAAATGTACGTCGGTGATATAGCAGGAACATCAAACGACATTTTTCTCATCAAATGTCAACTGTTCTTTCAATTTATTATGGTAAATATTTCGGCGATAACAACATTTGACACAATAGAAATAAAATACATAGGTACTTGTGTGCCTAGATAAATACGAATAAACACTTTGGAAGGATTTCCAGATAATGCATAAACATGTTTAATATACAGAAAAAATCTCTGAGCATTATGACGATAATGGCGCACCACACACTGAAATTTTGCGTTCAGCGTTCGAACGTTTTCGCACGCTGAACTACAAACGCTGAAATCAAAATCTAAAGAACACAGCGTTTTTGAAGCGTAAAAATTTCGGCTCGGATGTAAATTACGCGAATTACAAATTCCGAAATTTTACGCTTCAAAACCCTTGTGTCCTTTAGATTTTGATTTCAGCGTTTGTAGTTCAGCGTGCAAAAACGTTCGAACGCTGAACTCAAAATTTCAGTGTGCCGTGCGCCGATGAGTGAAAACAGACAAATGCATTCACTATCCAAACATTTTGTAGCTGCGCACAGTAGTTTACTACTGGCATTTTAAAAATTCTGTCAACTCATAATCAAACCGTGAACACATTTGAGTTTACTGGAATGATTTATCTACTCTCTGTCAACTGCGGTTCACAAACACCAAATTCCAGTAAACTGAAATGCCATTCAAAGTTGCCTTGGGAGATAAAACATTTCATGTTACTGGCTGTGAACTAGTGTGTGCAGCACCTTTACAGAGAGTTCAAATGGGATGTAGACTCCAAAGTCAGGTAAAATGTCAGGTAAAATTGTTCAGTCATAGAACTAATTCTCCAAGTGACAAAAGTGGTAAGTTATAGGTAAAGTTATTATTGGTATGTCAAGTGACAGGTTAAGGTGTAAATGAAAAAAAAGCATTGTCATTTAAAACATTACAGGCCACTTTTCATCTTGAAGAATTGGCATGATATCAAAACTTTCCAAAATCCCAGTTTGAACCCTTATTTTACCAATCAACGACAATATAAATATTTATGTTCTTGAGTACAATTTATCAATGCATAAACTAAACACGTGACGGACTGCGTTCTTTTGATCTCTTTTTCTTATCTTTTTTCTTTTTCTTTTCCCTTCTTTTGTCTCGATCTTCTTCCTTGCGCTGTTTTTTGCTACGCCGCTCGATTTCGCCGACTTCTGAAAAATTACAAAAAATTAAGGCGTAAAGTCTGGCTTTTAATATTTACTTATTTTTCATTCTTATGTAGGATTAGGATTCAAACGGGATTGACTTTTCGGGATCGGGATTGGCCGGGATTGGGGTCACGGGATCGGGATTGGGCTCTTGGGATAGAGATTTTGGCCAATGTTTTGGCATCCACAGTTGTTCATAAAGGTCTAAAAACACTGTTGGATGCCAGAAACGTGGCATAAAATGAACGCTGGGGGTTTGCGTTCACATTTTTGCATTGAAAAACGTCGTTTTTTCACTTTTGATAATTTCCACTAATTTTTCCGTGATCGGGATCCCGGACTTTGGAGTTTCTCGGGATCGGGATCGGGATTTGAAACGTTTCGGGATCGGGATCGGGACTGCTAAATCCCGGAATTTCACGGGATCCGGGATCGGGATCGTGATCCCGTTTGAACCCTATGTAGGATGCTGCATCAAATACCGTTTTTACAAAAAATGTATAGATTTTACACACCAAGGACAATTTTTTTGCGGGACTGGTCCCAGGTAATTCTACCAACGCATTTATTGAATAAGTTTTTTTCTTCTGCCGAACTAAAATAGAATCACAAAATTTGATGGCTATGATTTAGTAATAAAAACTTAGATTTATTGCTATCTTTTAAGATCAAATCTAAATCGCTCTTCAAATTTTACAATCGCAATGGGGCCCTACAGGGGTTGAGTAGGGGGGTTGGCTGGGGGGGGGGGCTACTCCATACCAACAAATAATGATTTTTAAAAATCCCAATTCCGCATTCGCCGAACAAAAAAGATAAATGCATTCTCCAACATAAACCAACCATCTTCAGTAGTCTCCAACGACCTCTGATGTTTACTTCTCTCGCCCAAATTCAAACTAGAAGCCCCGCCCGACGCCCCGGTCGTTCCATCCGCTGTCGGGCAACTGGTGCCGGGCGTGTCGGGGGGTTTTAATCGGGCACCCCCACTTGTACTACCGTAACCCTCCTCCCCAGTGATCCCTCTACAGTAAGCCTTGTAGGTGTCCGGAAGACCCCCGGGGCTCAAACGGAAGCCGGATAGACTGGTCGCTGTGAGGGGTGCCAACTCCTTGCCCACTATGGGGGGTCGCTCTATTAGAGATCGCAGCCCGCTGCAGGGGGGGGGGTGTTTGAGGTATACCATAATGGCCCTACACACACTAGTTGACATCGACACTAAATGTCAACTGGTTCCGATCCAAATTCAAAGCTTGCTGATGAGCCTACAATGACATTTCAAATGCAAGTTTTGGATTGGGATTTGGTGCCGATGTCAACTAGTGTGTGTGGGCTCATTCTCGACATTGGCGCTCGTGCGCTTGAAATTTGTCATGCGACGCGACCCATCAAGTAAAACTACACACACTAGTTTACTACCGCAATTTCAAAAACTCTAAGATCATCTTTGAAAGCAATGACTTGAGAGCACCGGTGTGAGGTCACCGTCAGTGGCGTAGCCAGGGGGGTGGGGGGGGGCGGGGGGGGGCGGCCGTTGGTAAAACTTTTCTTATATTGTAGCCATTGGTGCCAACGCCGACGCCAATCACGCCATGGTGCGGCGCCTACGAATGGCGCCGGCACCAAAAGTCCATTCCGCTATCATAGGGCCAAATTTTAGGGGGGGGGGCGCCGCCCCCCCCGTTCGCCGGGCTCCGTATACAATCCGCCCCCCCCGCTCAAAAATCCTGGCTACGCCACTGGTCACCGTCAACTAGTTGACGAAAATAAACCACTAATAAGGCTGAATGAGTTTTTAAAACTTTTGGAAATTACGGTAGTTTACTAGTGTGTAGAGCCAACAAAAATCATTTCTGGATACGCCCCGCCCACACACACCTAAAATCCTGCTGTGAACTGGCCGCCTGCACTGGCTGGTCTATGGCGCCCGGCAAATGTGGCAGGAATGCGCTCAGCTCTGGGCGCACCTGCGAGACATTTATTTTTTTTGGCAAGGTGCCTATTGGAAACTCAGGGCAGGGGTCTCCTAGGGGGACTGGGGGGGCTGCCCCCCCCCCAAATCCGCCAGCTATCTATCTATCCCCGAGGCCGCTCAGCTATCTATCTATCCCGAGGCAAAAATTTGGCTACTAACTCCAAAGACCCCCCCCCCCCAATCGCTCAGCTATCTATCTGGAGTGGTTTTTGAGAAATTTTGCCCCAATTTTCGCTAAAAATCACCGATGTTCGCACTTTTTTTATAGTTTTTCACCTGGTTATATGCTTGTTTTTAGCCATTTTAAACCTACTTTTGGCCACTTTTAACCGATTATTAGCGATTTTCCCCTTTCGGCCTTCTATGCACTGAAAAAGCCTATAAATTGTGCCCCCGCGAGCCCCCCCCCCCCCAGAAATTTTTTTCATATATTTATCCCTCCGGAGGAGCGATTTGCTATCTATCCAGCCCCCGCGAGGGCCAAAATCTTGGAGACCCCTGACTCAGGGACCAGATTTTATTATCCTAGAGTGTAACACGCGATTTTGATTGCAGAAAATTTCAATTTTGGGAGAATAACTTTCAAAAATCTATTGGCAAAATATGTCAGCATTTGAAAAAGTGGCAAACCACAGTCTGAAACCACATCAAATCAGGTCAACAAAACCCCACACCTGCTTCGAAGTAGCCAGTCTCGTGTAGATTTGATCTAACCCAAATCTTGCCAACAAATTTGCGTTCGCTGATAGTGCACTCGGCGCTGTAAGGTGGGGGTTCTAGGGTTGGGCGATGTTTTTAAAAAAAAACGTTATTTAAAACGTGGCGTTATATAGCGTTAAAAAAAGTCTTTTTCCAACCCTAGGGGTTAATCAAATTTATATGAGATTGTCGGTAGTTTAGAAAGTCTTTGCCGCTTTTAATCAGCGGGAGACCTTTATTAACGGTAAACGGCGAAAATTTTCCGTTTTCCCCATGAAAAAGTTTGCGACAAATCTGAAAACTGGTGTAAAACCATGCAAAATAACGCTCCCGCACAGAAAGACCAGGTAGCCAGCTAATTTAATTAGAGTAACCAATACCGGACCCAATGAAAACTGTTTAAGAGCTTCAGACGCAAATTTTGGCAAACTTCCAACTGCTGGCATCGTTCCAAATTCTCCAAACCCACCAAAAAGCGAGAGACCTGAAGCGCCATGAAACCGAAACCACAAAACCTCTCTAAACCCCTCACGAACGAGGCAAATCAGCCTTCATAGTCTCAAACGGAATACACTGTACCACAGTTGGTTGACCAGCGCGCATCACAATCTTTGTCCTCAGCACGGGCCCCGTGGTCAACGTGTTGGACGAGCTGCTGCCAGCCACGTCGGACACGTTGTCGGCCATCGTGTTGGGCACGGGGTTTTGGGCGGATTGCCCCCCGCTTGAGGTGGAGGGCTGGTTCATTTCATTCGACTGGAGGTTTGGGGTCTGGTCTTTTTTTCTGTTTTGGGACAGGGAGTTTATTTGGATACCTATGTTGTTTTCGGAAGATGTAATCTGACGTTTTTTGGCTAATTTTGAGCCAATATCGAATTTTTGTGCCACATAAAGTTTATGCTCATTAGAAAACTTTGATAGATCCAATTGTTCCAAAATAACTATTTAATTCATAATGAACAACAGTTTTTTTCCAAGACAACTTACTTCGAAGCAAGACAAAACTTATCCAAAACAATTTTTTATGCGAATTGGAATTATAAGTTCCTCGGAAGTTGTAACCGGCGTTTTGTTTAATGTTTTACCCTTAAAACGTTGGACGCTCACCTGAAGAGATACTTTTTCAAACGAGATTATAGTTGGATTAGGATCTTCGATTGTAGAGTTTCTAAACAATTCTCAAGATTTCTTTAGTATTGCTTTTCAAAAAGTAACAACCATTCGCAAAAATTCAAAAAAAAATTCTTGGAAATGAGCCAAAACTTCGAAATGGAAGGTACGTTATTATTTCACCATGTTTTTCTCACTAAACACCTTCAATTGATAAAAAACATCAATTTCCAGCGAACCCTCCAGCGGTTTTACGCAACGTATGCGCTGGCTTAACATCGAACATTCTTCACGCGCAAGCTGTGAAAAATTCGATTCCAAACGAAATTGAATCCTTCATTTATGGCAAGGGCAAATCCAAGGGTAAAGGAAAAGCTAAGGGCAAACGTGCAACTCCTGCTAGGGATGGTTCGGGTAAATTTTTGCCCTTGACAACCAGTCGGGCGCAGATGAGTAAATGTGAGTTTGGTGGAATTTGGCAGTGTGCCAATTTTATGTGCATATATGTAGGTATATCGGTTTGCATATGAAATTTTCCTTCTAAGAATAAGTATAGGTTGATTATTCGTTTGTACGAAATTTGAATAGTGGGCTTCTAATCTCCCGCCCCAGGAATCACTGGTCTACTTTTTAACAGTTACATAAACCCCAGAAGATACACATAATTCTGTACAACCCCCTCCATTCAAAAATCTCCCACAATTTTTTAAAAACTTCACAGCGCGCACATCAGAACTGTTCCACACCAGCTACATCACATCGATGAGTATTCCATCGGACAGCGATTGTGACAATTTAGTTCGCCGGTCTGGAAATACACTCGTTCCTTTGTCGGACACCTGGTGCGAAATTTAATTGACCCGACAAGTTGATTTTCGGGCAGCCCGATTCGGGGTAAATTGAAGTTGGATCTACTAGCCCTACACACGACAAAACGGCTGACAACGACACAAAACGTTAACTGGTTCCCATCCCAATTCAGAGCTTGCTGATAGGCCGACGAACGACGTTCGAATGCCATCGATTCAAACGACGAACGACGTTCAAAGTGTTGAATCACGTTGCAAATGACGCTGTAGTGCTGGAAAAATATTGTGCTATGTGCGTTGTTACTCGTCAGCAAGCTTTCAATTGGGATGAGGACCAGTTTACATTTGATGTCGTAGTTAACTCGCGTGTCTAGGCTCCATGTATTTGATTACTGTTTGTTATTGACACCTTTTTTGTCCATTTTCACCATCAAAATCACTGGTTCAGTTTGATATTGGTATGAAATCCAATCCGGCGGCCTAAAAACATTTTGGGTCAATTCAATCTCGCCCCTGGTTAGCAGAATGGAATAGGGGTGTGCAAGTTCCGGTGGGAAATGAGTCTGATGCAAAAGAACCAATTTATTTTGAATTGCCAGCGCCTCCCAGATATAGGAAAATTGCTTGGAGCAGGGGAAGGTTTGTTGTGTTGTTCTTTTTCCTTCGTTTTTTTAGATTGATTGTGGGTAAGCACACTTTTTTGAGTTGATGTGGCGTCAATTTATTTACAATTGAATTGTAAGATAAATTTTAATTGTAAATTTTAAGTAGATAAATTTTTATTGTAAATTTAATTGTAAGCTTTCACAGGGATGAATGTTGATAAATGATATAACAGATTTCTGCCAACAGCCTTTCAAAATATATATTTACATATGTTGGATATATCGATAAATCGAACATTTTTTAAAATATCGAATAATGGCATACAAAATCAATGTCCTTGCAAAGTCTAGAAATATTTATCATCAAAAATTTATTTAAAAAGTTTTTAAAACTGCAGGAAGAGCAATTCACAACAGGAGAAAAATGCGAAGGCTTTATCAGAATCGGCAACAATTGATATTGATGATTTGGATCTGGTTTGGCTGCAGTTAATTAATGAGTACCGAAAAACAAACAGTGAGTTTCTCTTTGTTTGTTTTAGCTGGTTTTTTTTGAAGTAGATACGTAACCTCACAAATTAACATAATGAGCGTCTACCAAGGACGTAGCCAGGGGGGCGGCCGCCCCCCCCCCCTTCCCGGGCCGGACCAAAAAATGTGCCAGAAATGGCACTTTCAGAAGACGATTTTGTCGCAGTTTGAAAAAATTTTGCGCGCAAGCGCGCATTTTACCGTCACACAACTTATATTTTTAGTTGACCAGTATCCGTGGCGTCAGAGCCAGTAAAAAACCCAAAATTCCGGTCGCTGTATATGCCTGTAAGATACAGACATAAATACATTGATACAGCTGTTCTGGCGCCAATGCCAACGCCAGTGGCGCAATGGCGTCACGCCTACGAATGATGCCAGCGCCATGACGCCATTCCCTTACTGTAGAGGCAAAATTTTAGGGGGGGGCAAATTTTCAGACATTTTCTTATATTGTACCCATTGTCGCCAACGCCGACGCCAATCACGCCATGGCGCGGCGCCTACGAATGGCGCCAACGCCATAACTCCATTCCGCTATCATAGGGCCAAATTTAAGGGGGGGGGGCGCCGCCCCCCCCCGTTCGCCGGGCTCCGTATACAATCCGCCCCCCCCCCCGCTCGAAAATCCTGGCTACGTCCCTGGCGTCTACTACTGAAGGTCAAGTCGATAACTCCAAAAAGACTTGGAGAAAGTGGCATTCTATGTATCAGATCCGATTATCTGCCAGTGATGAATGATTATCCGCTGACTATCATCAAATTCCTAATGCTGATCGTGGCCGCGATAAAATAGTGCTTGCAAGTGTCCTAAAAATCGCTTTTACAAAAGTCACATTCCAGACATTTTTCGGCCCCCCCCCCCCCCCATAGCTGGAATCGATGGTGGCATTTTTGAAGGGATTCTCCAAAGTTTCGCGTCTCCCCATTCTGTTGTACGTCGGCTTTTGATGCCCTTCGAGTATGTTGGGGTTTGTGGTTTCCAAAAATTTTTGTTTCCTCGAATAATCCCCCAGTCCCGAGATAAGGGGGGGTTATAACAAACTGGTCATTTTGCATGGCCGATCTGGCCGATTGACTTTGAAGCTAAATAACTCGGTCATTTTTGGGTCGATTTGGACCATTGAACCTTTAAAATGATCTCTATAACGTGTAGATTCCATTTTTATTCTCGTGGTAGTGATACCTTTTTATGACCATCTTTTTATAGACCCCCTTTATCTCAGAACTGGGGGATTGTTCGAGGAAACAAAAAAATTTGGTCGTAGAACCGACCCCAAATCCCAACATACTCGAAAGGCATTCAAATCGGCCGACGTACAACAGAATCAACTTTTAGAAGTCGGCGTCCCACATGGACTTACACATTTCTTGCTCGGACTGGATGGACTTATCGACACGTTCAACTATCCACACACATTCCCAATAATCACAACATACCACTTACCTTATCGACCAATCAGACAAGCCGCGCGTCAACTACGAACAGCTGGAGCGCGTGCTAACTTTTTTCGAATGCGCCGCCGCCGGATGTACGAGGAAACTGGACGCCCAGCCGGTGGCCACTGTGGCCGGTAATGCCGCCGCCGCCAGACTGGATAAAGTTGGTTTCCCCTGGGGGCAGTCCCGCACCTTGTACCCAGGTAAAGTGTCAAATCTCATTTTTTACACTGCATGGCAATCAGGGGTCTCCAAGATTTTGGCCCTCGCGGGGGCTGGATAGATAGTAAATCGCTCCTCCGGACGGATAGATAGCTGAAAAAAATTTCTGGGGGGAGCTCGCGGGGGCAAAATATATAGGCATTTTCAGTGCATAGAAAGCCGAAAGGGGAAAAAATCGCTAATAATCGGTTAAAAGTAGCCAAAAGTAGGTTTAAAATGGCTAAAAACAGGCATATAACCATGCATATAGCCGGAGAGCACGATTTTGAAGGTGAAAAACTATAAAAAGGTGCGAAAATTAGTGATTTTGAGCAAAAATTTGGGCAAAATTTCTCAAAAACAACTCCAGATAGATAGATAGCTGCGCGATTTGGGGTGGGGCTGTCTTTGTGGGTAGTAGCCAAAAATTTTGCCTCGGGATAGATAGATATTTAGCTGAGCGGCCTCCGGGATAGATAGATAGCTGGCCGATTTGGGGGGGGCAACTGAGAAGTTGATAGTTGACAATAGGGTTGGGAATTTCAAAATTTTCGGTTCCGGTTCTCGGTTCTCGGTTCCAAAAGATTTCGGTTCGGGTATCGGTTCTCGGTTCCTGAAAATTTTCGGTTCCGGTTCTCGGTTCGGTTCTAAAACTCGGTTCCGGTTCGGTTCTTTCGGTTCTCAAATGATCAAAATTTCGGTTCCGGGTAATAAAATAACCGGGTATCGGGTAATAATCGGCTGAACAACAGAAAAACAATATACCCAAGTTTACATGTGTAAGTACATTGGTTGGATATTTCATACTACTGGAGCATATCACAGCTTATTATTTCATGGTAGAATGCAGAAATCAGAGTTGTTATAATAATACTGGTATTTAAAAAAGTGTAAAAGCAAACATATACGTTTTCTGTACTCGCGTACTTTCAAAAAGTACATGAGTAAATTAGTACTGGTATTTTTTTCTGGAGGAAACGTAAATGTATTTATGTAGTACGCGAGTGAGTACGTGTATTATTTTGAGTACAAACATAAATAACTTTTGCCAACTACAGTTAAATTAAAACTGCCACAAAACCAATGAAAACTACCAGTTATAATGTGTATACTGCAGCGACATTACACCTTACAATGAAATCTACCATATCCCATCTGAATAAACGAACATACATAAAAAAATTTCATCATATTTATCAAAGCAATTTGATAAATATGATGAATTTTTTTATGTTTGTTCTTTTATTCAGGTGGGATATGGTAGATTTCATTGTACTATGTAATGTCGCTGGAGTATATGTGAAATTACACGCTCCCGGGCAATCATTTTGCAATCAGATGAATTTTGCTATTCTGAACAAGATGTTTAAAAACTTTACGATTCCTAGAAAATTTCGGTTCTTTCGGGTATTTACTTCGGTTCCGGGTATAAGTGCCGGTTCTCGGTTCCGGTTCGGTTCTCAAGCTCGGTTCCGGTTCTCGGTTCTCGGTTCCAAAATAGTGCTCGGTTCTCGGTTCGGTTCGGTTCGACGGTGTAGCATTCCGCACCTAAACCCATTCCGCACCTAAGCCCATCCCGCATTTTATGTTACCCATCCCGCACCTGTGCCCATCCCGCACCTAGCTGATACTGGGTGCGGGATGGACCAGGATGCGGGATGGGCCGAAATGCGGGATGGATATAGATGCGGGATGGGCTGGGGATTAAGTGATTTGCGACCCGCATTGCGGGGGGGGGGGGGGGGGGTAGGTGCGGAATGGGCCGCAGAACGGCGCGGTGCGGCAAAGTCAAAGGGCACACAACAATAGAACAGACATGTAACAATGTGTTGCCTTATGTTTTGACGCTAACCCAGCACACTCATTATAATCTACCCCCCCCCCCCTACGTGTTGCGTGTCAATGTTATCAATAAAAAAATAACCGACATGCTTATTTACATGAAATTACATGATAATTGCCACGCGTTTCGCGGTTGGCAATTACATGATAATCCGCGCACATGTTGCCATCTTTTAATTGATCAGTGCCAACTGCAAAATGCATGTGCATTTTTTTGTCATTTATCTTTGGTATTTTGGATGATTTGGAAAATTTTCTCGGTGAGTCGGTAAAATAAATTTTTTCATCACAGGGAATAGGTAATCATTTCACAACGCTAGTTTGTTGTTCCGCTGCCATTGTTGCTCTGAACAATGGCGGATCAGCGAACTAGTGTTGGTTTGCATGACCCTGTACCCGGAACTGGGTTGGTTCCAGGTTCCAGTATGACACGCTACTTTGACAAAGTTTTCTTTGTTTAGCATTCCATACTGGAACCTGTATCCAGGCGGGGGGCGGGGGGGCTGCAGCCCCCCCCCTTCCCGGGGTGAGACCTGAAAAACCCAGGAAAATGCAACTTTCAGTACGATTTAGAAAGGTGTAGTGCAAATTTTTTTGTGCGCAAGCGCTAATTTTGCTACCACACATTATAAATATCACCGTGTTGCTCCCTGTTGTCACAAATCCTTGAAAAATTTACTCAACGGTGTGTTTTTTGCTGTATTTGTATGTATATAACCATAGATAAAGAGCGCTTCATGGCGCTGGTGCCAACACCAATGGCACCATGGCGTGGCGCCTACTATGGCGCCAGCGCCCTAGCGCCATTCCGCCACTCCACAGGTAAAAATCTAGGGGGGGGGGGCTGGGCCCCCCCCCCGTTCGCCGGGTTCCGAAAACAAGCAGCCCCCCCCCCGAAAAAATCCTGGATAGGTCCCTGCGGTAGACTGTCACAGTCATGCATTGGCCCCCCAATGTCGTGCATTGTTCATGCATTGCATTTAATTGAATATGCCATTCGCAGTAATGGGTGCTGGGTTGGCAATCTGGACCATCCCTGAAAGGCACACATCTGCACACAGATCTATGGCATGAAGTTCATGTAAATGCCTGGCGAATATCTTTTAATTGATAACATCAACATGAAACACGCCGCGACTGTCTGTTGGGGGGGGGGGGGTTAGATTATAATGAGTGTGCTGGGTTGGCGTCAAAACATAAGGCAACACATTGTTACATGTCTGTTCTATTGTTGTGTGCCCTTTGACTTTGCCGCACCGCGCCATTCTGCGGCCCATTCCGCACCTACCCCCCCGCAATGCGGGTCGCAAATCACTTAATCCCTAGCCCATCCCGCATTTCGGCCCATCCCGCATCCTGGCCCATCTCGCACCCAGCATCAGCTAGGTGCGGGATGGGCACAGATGCGGGATGGGTAACATAAAATGCGGGATGGGCTTAGGTGCGGAATAGGCCCTGGCCGTTCGGTTCGGGTCGGTTCGGTTCCCCAACCCTAGTTGACAAGACTATGTGTGTGTTTAAGTGAGAAGTGTAATGACAGGTGAAAAGTGAAAATATGTTTATGGTGAAAATATAATAATAACAATACCACCCATTTCACAGGATGCCGCCTGCGACGTCTGTTTACGGGTGAGCTAAAAATTGCCGATCAAAGGTATGGATCAAATGAATTCTGTGTATACTCGACGGACCGCATGCTATGCATCTTTCTGAAGGAAACACTTCATCATAACGTCATAATTTATAAAATAAAAATAATTCCAGCAAAAAAGAAAATCATGACGGGAAAAAACATTCCTCGTTTGTACGCGACTCCGCCTTTTTCTTTTTTCTCTCCATTTTTTAAATTTTTTTTTGTGAAAGTGCATACATAAGTATTCAGCTCACGCATTATCAACCAAGACATAAATAATTTTGGGCGCATACTTTGCGGTCCGCCGAGTATATCCTAATCTCTACTGGTTTGACGTTTCCATTTTTTAACGTCGAACGTTGGAAATCACGAGTTTCTGCAGTACGGGAATTTGTCCAGATTAAAATTCTGGCTGGCGGTGGAAATACAAACCTAAACGGGATGGCCATCCTGCCTTAATGCTATTCGGTATCCAAACGATATCCCGATTTTCAATCTCGGAAATCTAGAAACAAACATAATTGATTTATTGCCATCCCTTTAAAAATGCACAAATATCTCCCAGCGCTAAGTAGGTCTGGATTCTTCTTTAATCGCGCCCCCAGTCACAGTTAACAAAAACCCCTTCAATACCCCCCAGCGCGCGAGCCAGCTGCCCGACGACCCCCTGGTAGTGTGTGCGGGCTGCACTGTCGCAGTACACTGCAAATGTTACGGGGTGCCCTACGCGCCCTACGAGGAGCTGCCCCTGGCGCAGTGGCTGTGCGCCGTGTGTTTGGCCATACCTGCTAGTAAGACTAATACTGGTGGGTTTTGGAGGGTTGGGAGGGTTTGGGTAGGGTTTTTGGAGTGTATGAGCCTTGGGGCTAGAGGTTAGAGCACCCGAGTGTAATTTTGTAGCAGTGCACTATTCCGCATCTTAACCCATCCCGCATGTTGACCCGGAACACATTTAATTATACCTGGCATGTTGAAAATAGGTAAAAAACACATGACCCAGTTATTTTGAAGGTGAAAATCTATAAGGAGTAGGAAAATTAGAGAACTGGTGAAAATTAGGGTAGAATTGCTCAAAAGCGCTCCAGATAGCTAGATAGCTAGGCAATTTGAGGGTGTGGGGGTGTTCAAGGGAATGTAGCCGAAAAATTTTTGCGCCAGGGATAGATAGATAGCTGGGTGGTTTGGGGTGGTGTTACCCACCCCCTTTCTCACCCCTGCAGGCATACGCGGGTTCGATTTTCGCCTATGGCAGTGCATTTTTTGCACGTAGTTTTCTGTAAGGTAGGGTGATGTGTGGTATTACGTTTAGGATGCGACAGTGATTGAAAAACGTTTATTGAAAGTTGGTCTTACATTTGATGACATTACAAAATGCGGGACTGGGTGACGAAAGAATCCGCCCTTAAAAAATCCGAACTTGTTTTCCAATGATTCCGACGGGAAATTTGAAAACACCTATGCAAAACGCAAAAAAAAAAAAATAATAATCACACTTTCCAACCAAAATGCCCTACTCCCTCTAAATGCCCCCGCAGACCTAGTGCCCCAGTGCGCCCTATGCCCTAGACGCGGGGGCGCCCTAAAGCCCACGGTGGACATGTCGCACTGGTGCCACGTGCTGTGCGTGCTCGCCGTGCCGGAGGTGCACTTTGACGAGGTCCAGAGATTGCGAGCTGTGATGGGGTTGGAATTGGTACCTGTGAGGGGGGGGGGGTAATTTTGGGGTGGTTTTGGGTTGGCGGTCGAAATTTTGCTAACTCATAAATCAGATTTGAGTACATTCGATGTCATTTAAACCTGGAGTAGATTATTTTTCATCACCGCGATTTAAACTACAGTTGCCAGACACCGCATACCGGTGAATTAAAATGCACTCAATGCTGACTTTACTCCGTGTAATTCCAACGCCCCTGGCCCAGTACGCCCGGTGGCAACTGCGGTGCGCGCTGTGCGAGCGGCAGCCGTCAACTGGAAGCCGCCGCGGCGAACTGCAGTCAGGCGCGTGCGTGCAGTGCAGCGGCGACGGGTGCACTGCCGCCTTCCATGCGACATGCGCGCAGAGTCATGGATTGCCCATGTGCATCGCGCATGTGGGCGGTGCGGGCGTCGCTTTGAAGGTTGGGGGGATTTGTATAGGGCCACACACGCTAGTTGACATCGACACCAAATGTCAACTGGTGCCGATCCCGATTCAAAGCTGGCTGGTGAGCCATGAATGACGTTCTTTGAATTAGGAGCGGAACCAGGCGACATTTGGTGTCGATGTCAACTAGCGTGTGTGGGGCCTATGGGGCCGGGTTCGGTTGGGCCCACAGACACTGAATGTCAACTGGTTTCGCTGTCAACTCGATTTCAATTGTGGTGACGGGGCCATTTTCAAGTGCACATGCGACAATGTCGAAAATGAACCATATATTTCAATGTGCATTTGAACATGTTTTCGCAACCCGTCAACTAAAATCTGAGTGGAAACGAGTCGGTTTTCGGAGTCGGAATAGTTTTCAATTTTTTCTAGATAAAAATATTTTTAAGTGTTTTTCTAGTGGTGAAATAAAAATTCGGAAAAAAGTTTTCGAATTTTTGTTCGCCATCGTTACGTGAATATATGACACGAAATAACGATGTTGAAAGTGAAAATGGGCACAAAAAGTCTGAAAATAAGCGATTTTGATAGGAAAAGTTTCTCAAAAATGTAAACATTAGCAATGCGTTTATGTGCCTACACACACTAGTTTTCACCGTGACTTCGTGGGAAAATTGAAATTTTTTCAAATGCAAATTAATGAACACGGTTGAATGATTTGATTTGCGATTTAAATTAGATTTTAAATTAATGAAAGTTAAAATTTGAAAATTTCAAAAGTAAAACACGTATAGCATACAAAAAGAGTAGGCTGGATGTGGCCATGTGGCCATTTCAGTTTTCACATCGGTTACGGTGAAAACTAGTGTGTGTAGGGCCTATCGTGTTCTGTCAATTGCAGATTTACTGCCTGTACCACGTTCACTTGGCAGTCAGTTGTGCTGAAAACGCCCCCTTGCATTCTGGTCGGAAAGATGAGGACACAAGAGGTTGGTTCAAAGTTGATTGGAGACTGATGGTAACCGATTTTTGTCATCGATTTTTGATGCAAAGAACGGCACAGTTTTTTGTGCCATTTCTTATTGTATTAGGTTGTAAACTAAATAACCTTAATTTTTTTTCGATTTCACATTCATGCGTCCCATTCTGTTGTACATAGTCGGATATGATTGCCGTTCTAGTATGTTGGGGTTTGAGGTTAAGGCTCTAACAAAAAAAATTGTTTCCTCGAATAATCCCCCAGTCCCGAGATAAGGGGGTCTATAAAAAGGTGGTCATTTTGAATGGCCGATCTGGACGTTGGGCGGATCTTTGAAGCTCCATACATCAGCCATTTCTGGGCTGATTTCGGTCGATCAATGCTTCAAATGATCAGTAAAACTTGCGGATTCCATTTTTTGGTTGGATTAGTGATGTAAGTTAAGCATCGAGGATATGGAGCATCGTTAAGTCAAGGATATGGATATGGAGAATTTGCATTCCTGCCGCTTAATGCGGTTATCTATTTCTATAGTTAGGAGGCTAAAGTTCAAGGCGCTATAACGTTTGATTGGAAAGAGATATTGAGAAAAAAATTGCATCAGATGAATTCTTTTTATCTAAAGTTTATGATAGCATGGTCAGAAACACAAATTTCTAGTGTTGAAAAACCGGGTCAAATCAGCATACGAAATTCAAACATCACTAATCCGACCATAAAAATGAAATCTGTGGGTGTTACCGATCATTTTAAGTGTTAATCGATTCAAATCGGCCCAGAAATGGCCGATTTATGGAGCTTCAAAGTCAACGTCCAGATTGGCCATTCAAAATGAGCACCTTTTTATAGACCCACCTTATCTTGAGACTCGGGGATTATTTGAGGAAATAAAAAGATTTCGCCATAGCCCCAACTCCAAACCCCAACATACTCGAACGGCATTAATATCTGCCAATGTACAACAGAATGGGATGCATGAATGGGCGAGATCTCGGCCGTAAAGTAAACCCGGCCGTAAAGTAAATCCGGCCGTAATGCATAGTTGTACAAAGGTATTTACGTTTACTCGAAAAATACGTATACTCGAGTGCTGCGTAAATACGTTACGTTTCCTCCCGAAAAAATACCGGTAGTCAGTTACTCGCGTGCTTTTGGAAAGTACGCGAGTACAGAAAACAAGTATTTACAGATATTTACGTTTACTCACCTTTTACACAGCGTAAAAGTAGAAAATTTTTACTTTATACGTTTTCTGTACTCAGGTGTGACTAAAAATAAAATACTTTTCGTTTACGTTTACTTTGAAAAAAGTTCAGTACCTTTAACAACTCTGCCGTAATGATGCCCGGCCTAAAGTAGCACCCTCTACTTTACGGCCGGGTTTACTTTACGACCGGTACATCCCCGCATGAATGTGCAATCGCAAAAAAATTAAGGTTATTTAGTTTACAACCTAATATTTGCGATGTACATTTCGCACAGTTTTACGCGATCAATTGGAAATACAATATTGTGCACCGACAAGGTTGAAAAACGTTAAAAAAATCTATTTTATTTAATTTTTTTAATGTTTTATTTAAAAAACCCTTCCGTCCGACAAAAAAAAACATGCTAAAATCCCCGCAGTGCCTCCATTCCCTTCACTTCCCAACCCGGCCGCGGCGGCAACATCAAAAAACACCTGCGACGACAACGATTTAGCGACAAGTTGCAGCGGCGCCCAATGGTCGCCGCAGCGGCGGCAGTCGCGGCGCGCCAAAAAACTCCGCTCCGACGCCTATATGCAAGTGTGCGGCATTGGCGCCGTGCCAACTAAACAAGCGTGCGCGGCCAGATTGAGTATGAAAAGCGAGATGGTCGAAGTGCTCTTTGAGTATTGGAAAATGAAAAGAGCGGTAAAGCGGTTTGGGTCTTTGTAGTTAGGGAGGGATGGCCGGCATTTTTAAAACCACATTCTAAAAAGAGACGATTTTTTAAGAATGTTGCGAGATGTTTGAAGTAAACTAAACTGGACAAACAGATCGCTATAGAATGAATGATACCATATTTTGATAAATAAGAACGCATGAAAAACAGCATCAAATTCACCCAAAGTAAAAGCAATGTGATAAATGCGATGAGAAAAAAATTCATGTTTGTTCTTTTATTCAGATGGGATATGGTAGATTTCATTGTAAGGTTTAATGTCGCTGGAGTATAGTAAACAGGGTGCACGCCAGGTCCGCCACCCAAATTCTGAGTCGGTGCCGGACGCCATATCTCCAGTTGTAGTGGGGGGATTTATTCGAAATTTTGATGGCATATACTCGAAACCCACCCACTACTATATACGGGCTGGGGAAGGTCGGCGACCCACCGGAGTGTGGGTCGACGTATAAATGAATAGTTTTTTTTTGTTAAAAAAATCGCTGTCCACGCGAGGTCCGCCACCCGTTGTTTTTTTGGGGGATGGTCCGGCCGTAAAGTAAACCCGGCCGTAAAGTAGAGGATGCTACTTGAGGCCGGACATCATTACGGTAGAGTTGTTTAAAGTACTGAACTTTTTTCAAAGTAAACGTAAACGTAAAGTATTTTATTTTTAGTCACACCTGAATACAGAAAACGTAAAGTAAAAATTTTCTACTTTTATGCTGTGTAAAAGGTGAGTAAACGTAAATATCTGTAAATACTCGTTTTCTGTACTCGCGTAGTTTCAAAAAGTACGCGAGTAAGTGAGTACCGGTATTTTTCGGGAGGAAACGTAAACGTATTTACGCAGCACTCGAGTATACGTATTTATCGAGTAAACGTAAATACGTTTGTACAACTATGCATTACGGCCGGATTTACTTTACGGCCGGGTTTACTTTACGGCCGAGATCTCGCCGTTTTTTTTATATAACGGGCTGCCAAACTAAAACTGTTGGGGGGAATTGATCGAAATTCTGAGGGAGTGTACACGACACTAGGGTTCAAACGGGATTGACTTTTCGGGATCGGGATCGGGATTCACTTTTTGAGATTTCGGGATCGGGTTTCGGGATCGGGATCGGGATTGGTTTTTTGAGATTTCGGGATCGGGATCGGGATCGGGATTGGCCGGGATTGGGGTCACGGGATCGGGATCGGGATTGGGATTGGCATTTTTCCGGGATCGGGATTGGGTTCTAGGGAGAGAGATTTTGGCCATTTTTCTGGCATTCACAGTTGTTCATAAAGGTCTCAAAACACTGTTAGATGCCAGAAAAGTGGCATAAAATTGACACTGGGGGTTTGCATCCACTTTTTTGCATGCAAAAACGTCATTATTTCACTTTTTATAATTTCCACTAATTTTTCCGGGATCGGGATCCCGGACTTGGGAGTTTCTCGGGATCGGGATCGGGATTTGAAACTTTTCGGGATCGGGATCGGGATTGGTATTTTTGGATTTCGGGATCGGGATCGGGATCGGGATCGGGATCGGGACTGGTAAATCCCGGAATTTCACGGGATCCGGGATCGGGATCGGGATCCCGTTTGAACCCTACACGACACCCCCACTACTTTTCACGGAAGGTTGAGCCCCCTGGCGACCCCCCTGAGAGTGGACCACTGGAAAATAAAATGATATTTTTGAGACTTCGCTGTCCAGGTTTAGCACTGGACAGCAAAAATAAAAATTACATTAGAATGTCCCTTGGAGGACAATGTATACCACTGTAAAAAGTGTGTATTCAAAAAGCAAATTTCAAAATGAAAATTTGATCTGGTATGAAAGTGTATTTGACACCCATACACAAGTTCCAGATTAAATTTCAATTTAAGTCAAATCCTTAATACACACTTTTCAAGCTGGTTTACGGTGCCTTCTAGGAGATGATTCAAGGTAAAAATTCGCGTAAACAACATTGCCCCAAAAATCAACCATGGAGAAGATTTGATGGGGTCACTGTAATGATGTCATCGATGACATCATTCCAGGAACAAAATTCACCTTGTGGGACAGCTTTTCTGTTGACCCCCATCAAATCTCCTCTGTGCTTGATTTTTGGGGTAATGTTGTTTACGCGAATTTTTACCTTAAATCATCTCCTAGAAGGCATCGTAAACCAGCTTTAAAAGTGTGTATTAAAGATTTGACTTAAATCGAGATTTAATCTGGAACTTGTGTATGGGCGTCAAATACACTTTCGAACCAGATCAAATCTTCACTTTAAAATTTGCTTTTTGAATACACACTTTTTACAGTTGTATACATTGGCCTCCAAGGGACATTCTAATGTATTTTTTATTTTTGCTGTCCAGTGCCAAACCTGGACAGCGAATTCTCAAAAATGTCATATTATTTTCCAGCAGTCCACTCTCAGGGGGGTCGCCAGGGGGCTCAACCTTCCGTGAAAAGTAGTGGGGGGTGTAGTGTACACCCTCAAAATTTCGATCAATTCCCCCCAACAGTTTTAGTTTGGCAGCCCGTTATATCAAAAAAACAACGGGTGGCGGACCTCGCGTGGACAGCGATTTTTTCAAAAAAAAACTATCTCCACCTATACAATTTCGAGAGAACTGCACGCTAAGGATGGTTCAATGCAAAAGATAGGGGCACAATCACAGCCTCATTTTTTGCCCGATTCGTGTGTGTTTTTGCACACAATGCAGTCACTATTTATTAGTACAAAATGCCCTTTACAAACATGTTACAATCTTGACAAACAGGGTTAGTAGATGGCAAAGTTGCTTCCCAAGAATGCAATTGCACATGTATAGGGGGTGAACTTGAGTTTTTAGGGGCTGAGTTTTCAATTCAGGGTTGAGTTGATGGGTGTTTATAAATTAGGGTTGAGTTGACAGAAGTTTAAAAATAAGGGGCTGTTGACACAAGTTTACAAATTAGAGGCTGAGTTTATGGGAGTTGAGTTGATGGGTGTTTGCCAAATTTGGGGCTGAGTTTATGGGAGTTAACAATAACATTACCATAATCCTTCAGTGAGGCCCCCGGGGCTAAAAAAAATAAATTGTGATATGATGCATTTGTGGGTTACTGATTACAATGATTTGAAATATGCACTCCATTCTGACAGTACATTACCATAACCCTGAAATTGAATCCCTGGGGCCAAAACTTTCAAATTGTGAAATGATGCATTGTGGGTTTCTAATTGCACTGATTTGATATATAATGCACTCCAATTTGACACTACATAACCCTGAAAACTACATAACCATAACCCTGAAAATGAACCTCTGGAACCAAAAACTTTCAATTTGTGAAATCATTCATTCTTGGGTTTCTGATTGCACTGATGAGTTGATGGGTGTTTGCCAAATGAGTTTATGGGAGTTAACAATAACATTACCATAATCCTTCAGTGAGGCCCCCGGGGCTAAAAAATATAAATTGTGATATGATGCATTTGTGGGTTACTGATTACAATGATTTGAAATATGCACTCCATTTTGACACTACATTACCATAACCCTAAAAATGAACCCATGGGGCCAAATACTTTCAATTTAAGAAATAATGCATTTTCGGGTTTCTGATAGCACTAATTTAAAATATGCACTTCATTTTGACACTACATTACCATAACCCTAAAAATGAACCCCCTGGGCCAAAAACTTTCAAATCATAAAATGATGGATTTGTGGGTTTCTGAGTGTAACGATTTCAAATATGCCCAGGGCTTCAAAAATTAGAAATTGTGAAATGATTCAATGTGGGTTTCTGATTACACTGATTTGAACTATGCACTCCATTTTGACACTACATAACCCTGAAAACTACATAACCATAACCCTGAAAATGAACCTCTGGAGCCAAAAACTTTCAATTTGTGAAATCATTCATTTTTGGGTTTCTGATTGCACTCATTTGAAATATGCATTTCATTTTGACACTACATTACCATAACCCTAAAAATGAACCCCCTGGGCTGAAATCTTTCAAATCATAAAATGATGCATTTGTGGGTTTCTGATTGTAGCAATTTCAAATATGCACTCCATTTTGACACTAAATTACTAAAACCCAGAAATTGAACCCCTAGACCAAAAAATTTCAAATTGTGAAATGATGCATTTTGCAGGTTTCTAATTGCACTGATTCGAAATGACTCAATTTCAACTCTACATTACTGTAAGCCTTAAATTGAAAATTGAAAATAAATTAGAAATTGTGAAATGATGCATTTCTGGCTTTTTGATTGCCTTGATTTGAAATATGCACTTCATTTTGACACTACATTACCATAACCCTGAAAATGAACCCCCAGGGCTAAAAATTTCAAATCATAAAATGATGTGTTTGTGGGTTTCTGATTGTAGCAATTTCAAATATACACTCAATTTTTACACCACATTACTAAAACCCTGATAATGAACCCCTGGGCCCAAAAACTTTCAATTTGTGAAATGATGCATTTGTGGGTTTTTATTGCAGTGATTTGAGATGTGCACTCCATTTCTACTCTACATAACCATAACCTTTAAGTCTAACCCCTGGGGCTAAAAAATTGAAGATTGTGAATTGATGCATTTGTGGATTGATGCTAGAGATTAATTCAAATATTCATTCTATTTTAACACTACATTACCATAAACCTGAAAATGAGTTTACAGGAGTTTCCAAACTAGGGACTGAGTTTATGGGAGTTTCCAAATTAGGGGCTGAGTCTATGGGAGTTTACAAATTAGGGGCTGAGTTTACAGGAGTTTCTAAACTAGGGGCTGTGTTTACAGGATTTAGAGGGGGTCCCCATGGGGTGCCATTTTTGGGGGGTCTCCAGGGGGTGCCATTTTTTGGAGGCACATATGGGGGTGCCATTTCAAGGGGGTCCCCATGGGATGCCATTTTTTGGGTGGTCCCCAGCGGTGCCGTTTTTTGTTGGTCCTTAGGGGGGTGCTATATTTTGTTGTGGGGGGGGGGTCCATAGGGGGTGCCATTTTGGGAGGGGGGTCCCCAGGGGGTGCCATTTTTGAAGAGTCCCCAGGGGGAGCCAACTTTGGGTGGGTCCCCAGGGGGTGCCATTTTTGTGGCGGTTCCTAGGGGGTGCCATGTTTGGGGGGTCCCCAGGGGGTGCCATTTTTGGGGGGTCCCTAGGGGGTGCTATTTTTGGGGGGTCCCTAAGGGGTGCCATTTTTTGGTGGTCCTCAGGGGGTGCCATATTTGTGGGGCCCTAGGGGGTCCCATTTTTGGGTGGTTCCCAGGGGGTTCCACTTTTGGGGGGTTCCCTGGGTGATGCCATTTGGAGGGGGGTCCCCACTGGAGTGTCCGTTTTTGCAAGCCTCTGAGTAGTGGGTACCTATAGCAGGATTCTCTCCAACCTTCAGTTGGGTTTTGTGGTTCTCTACAATTTATACCACAAGGATTTACAAACACAAAAAGAACAGCAAAGCACAAATGTAACCAATTTAAGATAACAACAAATTTTGACACCTTGCAAAAACCACACTATCATATCACAAAACCTATACCACACAAAATGCACACTGCCCAACCATTTTACAGAAGTTTACAAAAAATCCATTCCAAAACATTGCATCTTTGGTATTGGTGTTGTTATTGTTGGTACATTACATACGGCATTTCAAAACACATGCCTAGCATGTGGGCAAACTTAACTAAACTATCATATTTCCTCCAATGGTATTAATTGTAGAGAACCACAAAACCTGACCGAAGGTCGGAGAGAATCCTGCTAGTTCATATATACGTCGACCCACACTCAGGTGGGTCGCCGACCTTCCCCAGCCCGTATATAGTAGTGGGTGGGTTTCAAGTATATGCCCTCAAAATTTCGAATAAATCCCCCCACTACAACTGGAGATATGGCGTCCGGCACCGACTCAGAATTTGGGTGGCGGACCTGGCGTGCACCCTGTTTAGAAGTCCGGAGGTAATTATGACGTCTCTGTACTTGCACTATTACTTGTATTATTATGTCGACTCAAACCCATATCTGGCACGTTGTAAAAACGTCGCTTTTTTAAAACGGAATCAAAGACATAATCCACACCCCCCCCCCAAAATCGTCAGCGGAACAGCGGGGACCCCCTGCTGATCTCGTTCGCCGACGACATCGATCTAGTATCGAAATGCAGCGGGGTGTCCATCCGGCGGCAGAGGTCCGCCGCGGCGCAGAGAAACGACCTGGGACTGCAGATGGCCGTGGAAAGGGCGCTCGTTTTGGTCGATTTGCGACGCAGTTTGGAGAAGGTAAGCCAGGCTCGGTTTTTAATGATGGGGGTATTTAGTTATGTTGAGTTACCCCCCCCCCCCCGCTCGAATTGAAACCCCTCGAATTGAGTGTGAGGGGAATAAACGACAAAACCGCAGTTTGTGATACATGGTAATCAGAGCACATGTGAAAAACAATGAATGAGTGGTGTTATAGCACTTATTACGACGTCTATATACTTATATTCGTCGATAGACGCTTATGCATCTCTGTTTTTATTGAGATTTGCTGCCTCTGAGTGTCTCGTATTTCAAAAAAAAATTCTGGCGAAATAATAAGCCGCAGGCAATTATTGGCTATATGCATGATTAATAAAAATCCCGCAGGCGCGCACCCTCAGCATGATGGTGGTGCGTCGGGAGCGCCTCAAAAAAGCCCGTCTGGAGGTGATAAGCGACACGATTGTCACCGTGAACGCGTCCGGCGAGGACGGCAGCTACCTGGACAGCATGGATGGCTATCTAGACGCCGCCTGCGCTTATGATTTGATTGCTGGTAGGACGCATCCGAGGGTCGTTATTGATAAAGGTTTGTGAGTGGTTTTTTGGACTTTTGGACAGGTGCCAATTCTGAGAGCGGTGAAGTAAAGAGCCTAATTGTAAGCGGGAAGTTCTCGTTTTTTCCACTTTTTCAAGTGACCGCTGGCCAGTTAGAAATTGTTTTTCGAATCTTCAAATTTAAAGTAGTCTATGTATTTTTAATATCAGTCAAGAATGTGTTTTGAAATTTGTTGCGTGTCGTGCGCAAAAGTGCATCTTTGGTTTACAGCTGCTGAAATTATTGGAAAACACGAGCGCGCGCTGATGCCATCAGAAAACGGATCTATGGATATTGATTGAAAAAAATTTCATGTATTGGTCTGTAGAGAAATTTTGTTTTCCGTGTGCGGATCGTCTCCCGTTTCAATGGATCCTAGTGACTTTCCAGCTGGAGGCAGTCCCAAGCCCTGTAAAGTGTAAAGTAAAGTGTCAAATGTAAAGTCAAATGCAACGTAAAGTGTCAATCAAAACAAAAAAGAAAATATTTTATTACTGAACTTTGCATGACAATTGACACTTTACTTTGCATTTGACTTTACATTTGACACTTTACTTTGCAGTTTACTTTACATTTGACACTTTACTTTAAACTTTACAGGGCTTGGGATTGCCACCTGGAGTACATGAGCTGAAAGTTTGAGACCTGCATCATCCTCCAATTTTACACTTTTATGTAACGTGTAGCTAAAATTCCAGCTTATATAAATACCTAACCCTCAATGTAAAGGACCCCTCACGGTTAACTGAAACATTACTAGGATTGTGCAATGGATTAACGATCCGAAAACGGAAAAAAAAACTTTCCTCACAGACGAATAGCTTTTTCGTGTGAATGTGTCAAGATCAGGGTTGGCAAAATCTCAGAAAAAAAAAATAAATGGAAAATTGAAAAATAAAATAAAATGAAATGGAAAATTAATAAAATAAAC
The DNA here is from genome assembly GCA_964036195.1 of Sphaerolaimus hirsutus. NCBI lineage: Eukaryota > Metazoa > Nematoda > Chromadorea > Monhysterida > Sphaerolaimidae > Sphaerolaimus > Sphaerolaimus hirsutus. The sequence continues at coordinate 32,435,969 of OZ038450.1, read as the reverse complement.
ATACAATTTTACTAAAATTCTAGTTTTTGTAAAATTGTACAAAAATTCAAATTTTTGTACAATTTTAGTAAAATTTTACAAAAACTTAAGTGTCTGTAAAATTCTAGAAAAGTTTTCTATCCTGTTGCTTAAGATTCTAGATGACAATTTGCAGAACTAGTGCTTTGTCGTTGCTTTCCTTGTTGTGATTGAAAAATATTTTTCCTCAAATGTGCACAATTTTCACATGTTTTAGGATATTTTGGAAAAAATGTAAATTTTCATCCGAAACTCGATATCTCCACCATCAAAATGGTGAATTTTCACTCGAAACTCGATAACTCCATAAATATTTATTATATTTTTCACTCGAAATTCGATATCTCCACCGAAAAAACTAACCATCCGAAACTCGTTATAAATTTATAGGGAAATGGCTAAATCCCCATACAAAAATGAAGTTTGCACCCGAAACTCGGTATAAAATTTTGTTAGTTAAATTTTTTGCCATAATGCCAGTAAAATGGACCTAACTCTAGCCATATTTGCCGGCCAGAGGATTGTAAATAAATATGGAAAATGTAGAGAAATTCGTTGGCTTTTCAAAAAGTTTTGAGCAAGGGTTGTCACTAGTGATGGAAAAGCGCCAGGAAAAATGACGCCATGGCGCAATTCAAAATAATGGCGCCGGGCGCCAAAGGGTGCCAGAGAAAATGGCGCCATGGCGCCATCTGACAAAATGGCGCCGGGCAGGGACGTATCCAGGATTTTTGAGCGGAGGGGGCTGCTTGTTTACGGAGGCCGGCGAACGGGGGGGGGGGACTCAGCCCCCCCTCAAATTTTACCTACAGACCTAAAACTAGTCTCGTGTGTGGCTGTGATGCATATTGGCATCGATTAATACATCATGTACATTGTTTACATGATGTACCTTATTCCAGACGGGGGTATTTCGAGAGGGTGTTATTTTTTACTCAGCTCGAAATTACCTGGAGGTATTTCGAGGGGGGTTAATTAGAGGGTGTATTTCAAGGAAATATGATACATTAACTGCTTTGTATAACGATTGACGATAAAATGTCGAATAATGTCCTATTTGGTCACATTTATTCGCGGAATTTTGGCGCCATTTCTGGCGCCATCCAAAACAATGGCGCCGGGCGCCAGCGAAAATGGCGCCAAGCGCCAAGGGCGCCATGGCGCCATTCGATATAATGGTGCCAGGCGCCAGAAAAAAGGTTACCAATGGCGCCAACGCGCTGGCACCCTTTGGCGCCATTAAAGGGCGCCAACGTAATACCATACGCGCCATACCATCACTAGTTGTCACTAGGGTTCAAACGATATCACTTTTCGATATCGATATTCGATATTCGATATTTTTTCAAAATTTTCGATATCGATATTCGATATTAAAAAATAATCGATATCCAATATTCGATACGATATATCGTTTGAACCCTAGTTGTCACTCAAAGCGTACCCGCTCAGGCCACTCTCAAAGTTTCAAATGCAACTTTCACAAAACTGAAAAACATGGAGTTATCGAGTTTCGGAACCAAACTCCTCAATTGAAGATACCTTCGTCACAACCCGTGCCACAAGTCTACATTAATTTTTTTTTGTATTCATCTGCATTCTTCTAGCGTGCACATTGTTTTATGGCCTTGCATCCAAGATTCCAATTTTTTGTGAAAATTTTGTAAAATCGTTTCAGTTTATTTTATTAATGACATTTCAGAATAAAATAAAATAAAATGAAACATGAATAAAATTAAAATAAAATACAATTTTAATAAAAATAAAATAAAATTTTAGTAAAACGAATTTTACTAAAACCAACCATGGTCAAGATGTCATCAAAAGCTCAATTATATTAACCGGATCTTTATTATTATTATTTCAAATACAATAGGTATGTTCATTTGTGTTCTTGTGTTTGTTTGTGTTGAACAATAAATGAAATGATAGTTGGATTTTACAGTGATGGCCCTACACACACTAGTTTTCACCGTGACTGATGTGAAAACTGAAATGGCCACATGGCGACATTCAACCTACTATTTTTGTATGCTATACGTGTTTTAGTTTTGAAATTTTCAAAGGTTAACTTTCATCAATTTCAATTCAAATTTAAAATTAATTAAGTACTTCAACCGTGTTAATTAATTTGCACTTTAAAAAATTTCAGTTTTCACACGAAGTCACGGTGAAAACTAGTGTGTGTTAGGCACAATATGCGGGCACAAATTCAGCAAGTATACATATTTATGTTATAAGTATTTTAAATGGGAGTTTGTGTAAGTGTTAAGTTAGGTGAGACGTGGACTTATGTTTAAGTTAGGCCATTACATTTTAAAATGAGAATATTCTCGTGTCACGAAATGTCTATTTCGCTATTTTTAAGCAAATTCTCAGCCCGGTTTTTCAGAGTGTTGCGTCACATACGATTCGTAGAATCACGATTGATAGAGTTCATTCAGCATTTGATCTTCAAAAAGCACCAAAACAATTGGCCAAAGCTACGAAACAACAGCGCCTGCTGTTATCTTACATTACCATATTTATCCGTGTAAAGGCACAACACCCGGGGTGTTACACAGCTGCATAGGGCAGTGCACTATTCCGCATGTAAACCCATCCCGCATGTTGACCCGGAACACATTTAATTATACCTGGCATGTTGAAAATAGGTAATAAAACACATGACCTAGTTATTTTGAAAGTGAAAATCTATAAGAAGTATAAAAGTTAGGGAATTTTGGTGAAAATTAGGGTAAAATTGCTCAAAAACGCTCCAGATAGCTAGATAGCTAGGCAATTTCCGGGTGGGGGGTGTGTTCAGGGGAATGTAGCCAAAAACATTTGCGCCAGGGATAGATGGATAGCTGGGCGGTTTGGGGTGGTGTTACCCACCCCCTTTCTTACCCCTGCAGGCATAATGTGTCTCTAATGGGTCTACATGCGGAATGGGCTTTGATGCGGAATGGGCCTAGCCGCTGCAGGCATAGCACCCCCGGGTGCTACGCTAGGTTTCAAAAAAATCAGCCGATTTGAATTGCTTCAATATTCTTCGTGGCGCGCGCAACTAATTGTAATGCCGCGGCTCGCATTTTTCCGAATTTTTTGGAACTTTTGGAAGAAGTTGTAGGTGTTTCCATGTATAGCACCCCCTGACCAAACGCCTGGGTGTTATACAACTTTTAAAAAGGTTGCTGGAAAAGGGTCTCAATTTTGTGTAGCAGTCGGGTACTTTACATATAGAAATACGGTACACGTGTACGCGTACAGGTGGGTACAGGAACTTTACAGGTAAACACCTTCCCGGTCACGTCCGGCACCTAATTTTTGATTTTACTTGTTACATCCTATCCTCAGTTCTAGGGCGCGCCAGAGGCTGAAACTTGAGGGATATATTGGTGCAACCCCCCTCTACTTCGCATGAATTGGGGGGTCGTGACTACCCCTTACAGGGTGGGTCGCCCTTAGTGCAAAAATTTTATTGGCTTTTTTGGTGTCCCACACAGATCCAGCACCCACTGATTTCTGGGCTGTGGGAGGGGTATAAATTAATTTTTTTTAGGTATGTGTTACTAACACCACTCCCCTACTATACACTATTCAATAATGTGAGACTAATGTGAAAAATTTCTCAAAAATTCACTTATTCTCTAAAAAACACCACTCCTCAATAGATGGATGACAAAAAAATCACTTTTTGGAAGTTTTTTATTAGACACTTGAAGAGCTGGTTTACGATACTTTAAAGGAAAGGTTTGATGTTTAAAGTTATGTAAAGAACCATATTTCTAAAATGCCTGCATTGCAAAATTTACTTGAGGTGAATTTTATGACATAATAATGACATCATTGCAGGAACAAAAATTTACAAAATTTACACTTTGAAATTCCACCCAAGTAAATTTTGCAATGCAAGCATTTCAGAGGTATGGTTCTTTACATAAATTCAAACATCACACCCTTCCCTTTAAAGTATCATAAACCAGCAAGTGTCTAATAAAAGAGTTCCAAAAAGTGAATTTTTTGTCATTCATCTATTGGGGAGTGGTGTTTTTTTTAGAGAAACGAGAATTTTTTATAAATTTTCACATTAATCTCACATTATTGAATAGTGTATAGTAGCCGAGGGGTGTTGGTAACACATCCACAAAATTTTAGATTTATACCCCTCCCACAGCTCAGAAATCAGTGGGTGCCGGACCTGTGAGGGACACCAGAAAAGACCATAAAAATTTTGCACTTTGGGCGCCCCGCCCTGAGAGGGGTCGCCACGACCCCCCCCCCCAATTCATGCGAAGTAGAGGGGTGTTCCACCAATACCTCCCCAAAGTTTCAGCTTCTGGCGCGCCCTAGAACTGGAGATGTCACAAGTAAAATCAAAAATACTGTATTACCTCAAATTAACCCCCCTTGAATTAACCCCCCCTCGAAATACTTCCCAAAATTTGGCTGAGGAAATAAACCCCCCTCGAGATACCCCCCCTAAAATTGGATGTAGAGAGAACATACATGACAAATACCACAGTTTGTGATCTGGTGTTTAAAAGTATATGTATTTATTTACCTAGTACTAGATTGTATGTATTTTCCAGGAAATGTAAATACATTTTCACTACTGCACATTTTATGTGAATATTTCATAAGTGCACGTGTGAAATATGCATTCCCAGTTTTCTTGATTTGCAGTTTTTCAATCATGTTATGGTCATGTACGTAGTTGGTAAAATCTCAAAAAATGAAATGACATGAAAGCTGAAGTATAAAATAAAAGGGAAAATGAATAAAATTATGATAAAAAGTGTACAAAAATTCAAATTTTTGTTAAACTGTACAAAAATCTGTACTTTGTAATATTATCTAAAAATGTATTCTATCTTGTTGCTTAAGTTTCTACCTGTCAATTAGCGGAACTGGTACCTGGTTGTTACTTTCATTGTTGTGATTGAAAAATATTATATTTGTTTGGTTTATTTTTTGGGTGAGATGGTAAATTCGAATACAACACGTAAAATGATAATAATCATACATGCAACAAAGTGCTTACACACACTAGTTTTCACCGTGACTTCGTGTGAAAACTGAAATGTTTTCCAAATGCAAATCAATGAACACGGTTGAATGATTTTAAAAAATTTGATTGGAATTGAAATTAATACAAGTTAAAACTTAAAAAATTTAAAACTAAAATACATACAGCATATGAAAAGAGTAAGCTGGATGTCACCATGTCATCATTTCAGTTACCACATCAGTCACGGTGAAAACTAGTGTGTAGGGCCAAAAAATGTCATGGCAAATTATGAAAAGGACTTTTCAGTGGGCCCACACAGTAGTTGACATTGCAAATAAATTTTAGCTGAATGTCAACTTTTTCCTTTGTTGTATTCATCTGCATGCTTCTAGCATTCACATGAAAAAAATATAAATAAAATACAATTTTAGTAAAAGGAATTTTACTAAAACCAACCCTGGCCATGTAATTTCAACATTGAGTGCATATTTGAAGTATACTCGGCAGACATGATACTCTGCCCTCGCACTGATTTATGTATCGTGTTGGAAGCGTGCCAATGACTGTTAAATCATGCGATTTCCATAAAAAGATGTAAAAATGTATCGATGTGAATATGTTAATGAATAACATTATAACGACAATCAATTTTGTGATCATTTTATAAAACTCGCACGTGTTAACCATCGTTGGCACACTTCCAACCGGAACCACGCGTGCAAGCTGTAAAGTAACCGGAGTATATGTACAATTGAAAACTGCCATATGAGTATCAAAAAAGTTCGAATTTCTGGTGGTGATATTGTGACAGGTATTTGAGAGGCATTGATACTAATATACCACATTTTATCAAACAGACCCCTGTTGAATGTAAACTCCCCTGAAACTACTTACTTTGGAATGAGCATGATGAAATTTATGCACTGTATTTCAGAGGGGGGGGGCTCATCTGGTGCCAGTCCCAAGCCCTGTAAAGTGTAAAGTAAAGTGTCAAATGTTTAGTCAAATGCAAAGTAAACTGTCAATTGTCATGCAAAGTTCAGTAATAATTTTTTTTTCTTTTTTGTTTCGATTGACACTTTACTTTGCATTTGACTTTACATTTGACACTTTACTTTACAGGGCTTGGGATTGCCCCCTGAATGCGGTTTACTATTTTGCTAGAAATTTTTGTGAAGTACATGGGATAGTGTTTTTAGCACAGGAGACAAACTCCCAGCGAACTGAGTCCATAGCGCACAGATGAGAAATGTGCAGTTGGGTTCAGCTTGATTGACATGTGGACCTTGGGCCAGAGGCAAAGCCTACGACCAGGTGGCAGTCCCAAGCCCTGTAAAGTGTAAAGTAAAGTGTCAAGTGTAAAGTCAAATGCAAAGTAAACTGTCAATTGTCATGCAAAGTTCAGTAATAAAATCTTTTCTTTTTTTGTTTTGATTGACACTTTACTTTGCATTTGACTTTACATTTGACACTTTACTTTACACTTTACAGGGCTTGGGACTGCCCCCAGAGGATATTTGTGTTTGAGATGTGGTGTGTGTTGTGATTGTGTGTTTGTGTGAAACTTTGCTCAGTGACATGGGTCTCAAAGTTTAGCATCTCATATTCATAGATAGTCACCCCCGAAGGGGACATGAAGGATGAGGGAAAATAAATCAATGACCTTCAGCTGGGGGTGCACTGATACGTACATCTGCCCGTTACGCACATTAGCTGGTTTTTTTCACTTGACACTTTTCCAAGTGATTTTCATATATGAGTGAAGTGAAAAACGCTGTGCAATGACATTAGTGAACTTTTTTCACTTCACTCATATCTGAAAATCACTTGAAAATGTGTCAAGTGAAAAACAGTGAAAGATGGCTATTTTTCACTGTTTGTTTTCACTTGGCACATTTTCAAGTGATTTTCAGATATGAGTGAAGAGAAAAAAGTTCACTAATGTCATTGTGCAACTTTTTTCACTTTACTCATATCTGAAAATCACTTGAGAAAGTGTCAAGTGAAAAAAACGGGCAGATGTGCGTATCAGGCCTGCCCCCTTCAGCTGACCTAAACACCCAAGTAGTGACTTATCAAGATTGGCTGAAACATTAAGTTTAGGGGTTCAGGCTAATCACCCAAAACCTATTCAACTGTGGGAATGCATGTAAAAAGAATGTAGTGCCAGTACAAATGCAACAATAGGCTTTTGCATACCCATTGAATGAAGTCTATAAATCGTCACTATGAATCATTCATTGTTAATACCACATTGAGAAATGTTGGCTGAACTTGAAAGAATAAGCTAAAAAATAGCTAAAAATAGAATGGTGGCCTCCAATAGGAGTGTGTCATCAATAGAAGGCAGTAAAAATAGTGTTTCTAAAAGAATAAATTTAAAAAATTAAACACTTTTCCAAATTGTTTGCCATCGTTACCCGCAGGCTGGCAGCATAAATGTCTCTGTTCTGCACAAAATGCTAATCATATGCCCACGCTGCATGTGGGATTGTTCCAATGGAATGTGTACAAAAATGTGCATAAAAGGATCGTGCACAGTCAATGTTATGAACTGGAACTCTGATCCACAAATGGGGCGGTTATTGTCACGGTGACATGTCATTTTGTGGCCGTGACGCCCGAATGGCCCCACACACGCTAGTTGACATTGACACCAAATGTCAACTGGTTCCGTTCCCAATTCAAAGCATGTGTTTCAACATAATTCTTCGGTTCTTCAGCAAGCTTTGGGTCGGGATTAGGGTGTCAACTTTCCGTTTTCCGTTTCCGCTTTCCGAAGGCAAATTTTTTTCCGTTTCCGTTTTCCGGCTGCTAAATTTTTTTTCTGTTTCCGTTTTTCCGGCTCATTTTCCGTTTTCTGGCAAATTTTTCCTATTTTTCCGCCTTTTTCCGTTTTCCGGTTCAAATGTCTGTTTTTCCTACTTTTTTCCACTTTCAGTTCAATTTTCTGTTTTCTGTTTCAGCCAAACTGGTAAAAATGCATGCAGGTTCTCCATGAAGTGAATTTTTCCTATTTCTAGTGAGATGTCTGCAAATTTTTTTAATTCAGGATAAATTTCTGCAAATTTTTTTCCATTTCCGGCAAAATTTCAGCAAATTTTTTCCATTTCCGGCATAATTTCAACAAATTTTTCCGTTTCCGTTTTCCGGCCTTCCATTTTTCCGTTTTCCGTTTTCCGGCAAGTGCAAATTTTTTTCCGTTTCCGTTTCCGTTTTCCGGCATGTGCAAAAATTTTTCCGTTTCCGTTTCCGTTTTCCGCCAAAAAGTTTTTGTTGACACCCTAGTCGGGATCGGCACCAGTTGACATTTGTTGTCGATGTCAACTAGCGTGTGGGGGCCCAATGTCACCGTCACTTGTTTCGTCACTGGATCCTCTTAGAACTACTGCTTTTGGGTACTTGAAAAAACATATTCTTTGCTACAATTATCACGAAAATTTCTGACGAAAAAACCCCCTCGTTTAACCGCCTCAAAATGTTCACTGGAATACGGTATTTCCACTGTTTTCTTATCTCATTTAATCACATAGATGTTCCAAATAGTGGGCATTATATCATGCAACAGAATAGTGATGTACAAAGCCACTACTTACCGTATTTGCTCGAAATACCCCCAGGGGGCTGTCCCAAGCCCTGTAAAGTGTAAAGTAAAGTGTCAAATGTAAAGTAAAGTGTCAAGTCAAATGTCAAATGTAAAGTAAAGTGTCAAGTCAAATGTCAAATGTAAAGTCAAGTGTCAAATGTTTAATCAAATGTAAAGTAAAGTGTCAAATGTAAAGTCAAATGCAAAGTCAAGTGTCAAATGTAAAGTAAAGTGTCAAATGTAAAGTCATTTGTCAAATGTCATGAAAAATGTAAAAATTCACGAAAAAAATTTAAATATTAAACGGAAAGTTATTAAATCCAACTGAAATGGACTCCAACATGTATTTATTGCATTATGTTGGATGTATTGTGAATCCGCAGTATTAATTATTGGCAGATTGACAGATCTTAAATGTGACATGTGTCGAGTATTCAAATCGACTGCTTAAATTTAAAAAATCGGATCATGTAAATATGTTAAGTTGGCTCACATCCAAGTTACAGTTTATGTGTTGTTTGAATGAGAGTGAAAGCTGTCGAAATGGGATTTTTTGCTTAAAATTGCTAAACTTAGCTCCATTTTGACGTTCATTATTTTTGCATTCATAGTTGGCCATATTTAGGGTGTCAACTTTCCGTTTTCCGTTTCCGCTTTCCGCAGGCAAATTTTTTTCTGTTTCCGTTTTCGTTTTCTGCCAAAAAGTTTTTGTTGACACCCTAGCCATATTCATAGTTAAATACCTATTTTTACAGCGATTTCGAAACATTTGGCATTCTGCCAACTAGCCAATCTGGACAACTTCACAAAAGGGGAAATTGTCTCTGAAAAATGGAACAGTCGCTGCATGTAATCCTGGCAGCTAGCCAAAACAGCCATTTGGATACACCCATTGGTATGGGTACATACTTCATATAGGTATACATGTGTCAGTTAATGTGTCGGTTGCTATTAGCAACCATTTCCGGCTGCTTAATCATCTTCTGTGGTCATTATCGGTCATTATCGGTTGACGGAAATTCCGCGTAGTTTACTCTCGCTTGTATGATATCCAATTGTATCCAACTGTATCCAATACAAATTTGGACTTGGCCAAGATATACTCCAGTTACTTTACACCCTGCACGCGCGGTTCGCGCTGGAAAAGTGCCAAGATTTTTGTATGTAAGTATGCGAGTATAAGTGCCAGTATGCGATTTTCATAAAAAAGTAGAAAAACGTCATCGTTGTTATAACGCTATTCGTAAACTCATTCACAACAATGAGTTTCTTTATCTTTACACAAAAATCGCATGCTTTATCATAATTGGCACGCTTCCAACGTGAGACATAAATGAGTACGAGGGCAGAGTATCATGTCCGCCGAGTATAACATATGTGACCCGATCCGAAAAAATTGTAACATTTTGAAATCGTTGGTTCATTACCAAATGAGCGAGGATCAACACATAGCGCTGTTACAAAAAATATATGTAAAGCGGGATATAATCGTACATATTTCACAAAATTGATACTCAGTCATTTGGAAACGAACCAACATTCCGAAATACATACTTAGGTATATTTTTTATATTTTATTTTCAACATTGTGGTTTCGATACACAGATTTTGTGACTTTACTTTCAATATTTTTCTTTTTTCAGGAATTTTTATCATTTGTCATGACAATTGACACTTTACTTGACACTTTACTTTACATTTGACTTTACATTTGACACTTTACTTTACACTTGACACTTTACTTGACACTTTACTTTACATTTGACACTTTACTTTACATTTGACATTTGACTTGACACTTTACTTTACATTTGACACTTTACTTTACACTTTACAGGGCTTGGGATTGGCACCAGGGGTTTATTTTTTCAGAGTGAGAATTTTGAGGGGGCTGAAACGAGGGAGGGTTTTTTTCGAGGGGGTTATTATTTCGCCAGACATTTTTCGAACTCCCAGTATTTTACCAAAAATGATACAATAAGCACCATGTATAAGGGTCTGCAGATCTATATAAGTATTTATGTTATTGGTAAATACACACCATGTTCTAACGTAACAAGTTTATTGTTTTTAGCGTGTGATTACAACCCAGATTACAAACTGTAGCTTTTGTAATTTACGTTCTCTTTACACTTTATTGGGGGGGGGGTATTTCGAGGAGGGGGTTATAAATTCATAGTGTCTATTTTGAGGGGGGGGGGGTATTTCGAGGATTTCGTAGTTATATAAGCGGCCGCCAGCACCACAGCAAGCCATGTGACACATTTTCCTTTGGCGCCATGCAAATCGTTATTCCCTTGCATCATCGAAAAATGGCGCCAAGCGCCATGACGTTTTCATGAACCCCAGCACCAAACAGGAAAAATTGTTCCGACCGCAAATGGCGCCATGTAAAAATGGCGTCAAAAAATATCACCATGGCGCTTTACGTTTGAATCGGGTGGCTATGAGCTGGAGTCGGCAACGCGTGGCGCTTTCTCATAGAACCTAGGTTTCAAACGATATCGCTTTTCTATATCAATATTCGATATACCGTATTTGCTTGAATGATCACCCTGGGCCCTGGGGGATTATTATTTTGTCAAAAGTATATGTAAACATAAAGTATTTTTTTCTACTCACCACAAAGTATAGAAAACGTAAAATACTTTTATTTTACTCGTACTTACGCGTGAATGTGGGTACTTTTCTTGTGAGTGGTTAAACAAGTACTTTCCTTCATAGAATAGGTATCGGGTGGGCGCGCCAGCGCCATCCCTCGCTGCCGAGGGAGGGCGCAAGCGACCCACCCATAATATGGTCAGACACACCAAAATGCGGAAATCGCAAAATTTAAATCGCAATAACTTCAGAACGCGACAAGCTACGGCAAAACCCATTGTACCATTGAATAGCCCGTGTTAAAAAGTACCCCCATGCAAATTTTCAGATCAAATGGTTGAGTTGGGAGGAAGTTATTACACATTTTCTTTTCTTGGCAGTGTTGTTGTTGTTGTTGTTGTTGTTCTTCATCTTGTTCTCCTGACAATCTTCAAACTGCAATAACTTCCTTGAAACACGACCGATTATCATGGTTGATGGCTCATATGAAAGAGCATATGATGCCATTTCTTATTTTCGGGAATTTTTTTCACAGGCTCTGCCCACCTTGGGACGGTATCTGTTTGAAATTTTCAAACATCAATAAATTTAAAATTTGAATACAAATGCGGCAATAAAAAAAAATTGTTGATGTGCGCCATGACTAGAGCTTTCAAATGAGCCATTTTTTGGCAATTTTGGTACAGATTTACAAAAGTTATTCAAGTTTGCTCATTTTATGTAAAATGCGCAAACATGCCTGAACTACTGCTTGATGTAATACTGAGCATGTGACCTTGCATGGTGATTACTATCAGGTCATAAATGTCTAGTGGTTAATGTCAAGTCAAATGTCAAGTTATAAATGTCAAGTCAAATGTCAAGTGATAAATGTCAAGCAATAAATGTCAGGCCAAATGTCAAGTGATAAATGTCAAGTGATAGATGTCAAGAGATAAAATATTAAGTGATAAAATATAAAGTCAAATATCAAGTGATAAATGTCAAGTGGTAGATTTCAAGTGAAATGTCAAGTGGTAGATTTCAAGTGAAATGTCAAGTGATAAATGTCAAGCAATAAATGTCAGGCCAAATGTCAAGTGATAAATGTCAAGTGATAGATGTCAAGTGATAAAATATTAAGTGATAAAATATCAAGTCAAATATCAAGTGATAAATGTCAAGTGGTAGATTTCAAGTGCAATGTCAAGTGATAAATGTCAAGTGATAGATGTCAAGTGATAAATGTCAAGTGATAAATTTCAGCTGAAATGTCAAGTCAAATGTCAAGTGACAAATTTCAAGTCAAATGTCAAGTGACAAATTTCAAGTGAAATGTCAAGTTTAATGTCAACTCATAAATGTCAAATCAAATATCAAGTCATATATCAAGTCAAATTACAAGTGATGAATGTCAAGTCAAATTTCAAGTGAGAAATGTCATGTCAAATGTAAAGTTTAATGTCAAGTGATCAAATATCAAGTCAAATGTCAAGTTATAAATGTCAAGTCTAAAGTGAAGTCAAGTCAAATGTCAAGTGATAAATGTCAAGGTGAATATAAAGTGATAACTTTCAATTGAAATGTCAAGTCAAATGCCAAGTGATAAATTTCAAGTGAAATGTCAAGTAATAAATTTCAAGTCAAATGTCAAGTCAAATGTCAAGCTTTATGTCAAGTGATAAATGTCATGTCAAATGTCAAGTTTAACATCAAGTGATAAATTTCAAGTGAAATGTCAAGTTTAATGTCAAGTGATAAATGTCATGTCAAATGTCAAGTAATATGTCAAGTAACAATTTTCAGGTGATACCTGTCAAGTTGTTTATGTCAAGTGAAAACTATCAGGTGAAAAAATGGCAACCAGTTCATGTAAAGTCATAAATATCAGGTGATGCCATTCAGTCATAAATGTCAAGTGGTTTATGTCAAGTTATTGTCAAGTGGGTAATTTCAAGTCATAAATGTCAAGTGATAACTTTCAGGTTCTAAATGTCACGTTGAAAATCTTTTGAATCTTAGTATTTGGCTTCTTCTTGACTATAGATTGTATTGCTCAGTGCCACATTTGACATTTGCTTGATTTGCAATAACTTATAAAATTTGGGCCTGTGGCCCTCAAAAAGAAGTATATCCCATAAAAAATGGCTAAAGCCAACAAAAAGTGGACGCTGCACCTAAACATGTGTATGCTTTTGAATGCACAAAAGTAATATATCATATACCATTCCATTTTCTTATCGAGCTATCAAAAGATGTATATCAAGGGAAATGTATACAAATGCTAATAATATAGGCTATCAACACAGCAAACTGCATCACAAGAAACAATTACACCAAACTTTTCCATGGCAGCGTGAGCTTTTTGTATCTTTAATGATTGCAGCACTTTGACACAGCTCACACTGCCATGCAAATGTTTGGTGTAATTGTTTCTTGTGATGCAGTTTGCTGTGTTGATAGCCTATATTATTAGCATTTGTATACATTTCCCTTGATATACATCTTTTGATAGCTCGATAAGAAAATGGCATGGTATATGATATATTACTTTTGTGCATTCAAAAGCATACACATGTTTAGGTGCAGCGTCCACTTTTTGTTGGCTTTAGCCATTTTTTATGGGATGTAAAATTGGGCACGTTTTCATACGTCTACAGCACAACGTATGTTTTTCTGTAAGAAAATTATAGATAAATATGATGACTTTATAAATATAGCTTATCATCGACAACACACTTTCCACGGAAATCTACCATGTGGCAACTGAATAATGAATGAAAAATTGGTTACATTTCTGCCACAATAGGAATAACGTTGGTAATATGGGATATTTTTTACGTGGAACAGACAACAGACCATATTACCTGAGTTTATTCTTCAAATTATGGTGCCATTTTGTTTAAAGCTTGCGGTTTGAGCAGTAAATGTCCCACATTGAAATACATTTTCCGTACGCGTACGCTTTGAAAATGTACGCGTACAAGTGCGTACGGTACTTTTTTCAAAAGTATATGTAAATGTATTTACCGCGTACTCGCGTACGCGTATTTTACGTACCTTTAAACAACTTTGGGTTTTTGTTGCATTTTTCGACTTCTGCGTACGTTTCAAGCGACAATTTAGTACTGGGATTTCAAAAAAGTTCTGGCGAAATAAACCCCCCCTCTAAATACCCCCCTCGTTTAACCCCCCTCAAAATTTCCACTCTGAAAAAATAAACCCCCCGGGCGTAATTCGAGGAAATACAGTATTCAAGCAAATACGGTAGGTATTTTTTCTGAAAAACCGTATTGGATATCGATACGATATGTAAAATCGATATTCGATCTTTTTTTCAAAATTTACGATATTCATATTTGATATTCGAAATTACGAAATATTCGATATTATTTATTCAATATTCGAGTTTTGATATTCGATATTAAGAAATAATCGATAGGTATTCAACAATCGATACGATATGTTGTTTGAACCATAATAGAACTCCAACCATTTACAGAACTTCTTTGAAAAAAACCTAGTGCTTTAAATTCATTTGACAGTATGCTTCGAGTGCTTCTTTCAGTGGTGACAATGGCCGTTTGCACGGCGGGTAAGTGATGTACATCGGCAGTCCCGCTCCCTGTAAAGTGTCAAGTGTAGTGATGTGAAAGCGCCATGGCGCTTTTGGCGATTGGCGCTAAAATGCTGTGGCGCCGTGTTTCCGAAAAGCGCCATGGCGCTTTTGGCGCTTGGCGCTACTTTCCAGTGGCGCCATTGGTGCTTGGCGCTACCATTTTTTAAAGCGCCAAAAAAGCGCCAGAGAGTGATAATTGCGCCGCAGTGTTCATGTGCATTATTGCCTATTTTCAGCAATTTTTGCCCATGTGTGTACTTATTTTACATAGGTATTTTACTCAGATATGTAATTTAGCTATTTTACCCTGTTATCTCACAGTTTGCACTTTCAATCTTGAAATATCCAATAGATTGAAACGCTGCAACCCCCAACCTCCAGACATTCTTTCAGCTTCTACCATTTCAGAGAGGCAATTTGCTATCTATTTAAACCAGTCTTAGTTACACTTGTGTGTTGAGCAAGAAAACCTTTTGATTTTCATTATTCAACCATTTTTGTGTTTTTGGAGGCAATACAAGTTATTGAAAGTGAAGAAAATAGTACTTTGTCTCACCTGTATCATTAAAGGCAATATCATTTTGGCGCTGGCGCCATGGCCCCCTGGCGCCTTTGGCGCTTGGCGCTAAGGTACAGAAAAGCGCCATGGCGCTTTTGGCGCTTGGCGCCATTTTGCTGTGGCGCCATTGGCGCTTGGCGCTAGTTCCGGAAAAGCGCCATGGCGCTTTTGGCGCTTGGCGCCAAAAGTCTGGCGCTTTTTACATCACTAGTCAAGTGTCATGCAATGTTGACAAAAATAAGAAAAAATTACTGAACTTTCGACATTTTTGTACAAAATGACAGATTTGTATGACATTTTACATAAAATTTGACATTTTACTGTGCACTTAGCATTCAAAAAAATCACAGATTTTTTGGAAAATAGATATAAATATATCACTCCAAATTTGGAAAAAATATAAATATATATAAATCACTCTAGGTCTCCAGAAAATATAATTAAATTACTGAAAAAATAACTCTGAGCTCAAAAAAATCTCAAAAAATCACTCCCACTTTATTTCAATTTCAAGCATTATTCTGGGCTTCATTTACCATTTGCAAGCAAAAAAATGTACCCTGAAATCCCACAATCCATTTATTATCATTCCACAATGACTATTCATGTCATACAATATTTGACAAGTGAAAACATCAAGCAAATATCACAACAGAAAAGGTCAACCTACAACCTCAATGACAACTTCAAAAACATTTTGTGTTGCAAACATTTTGCATTCAATCTATAGTCCCTGGTTGGATGTTTGACTAGATAGGTGCTCAGCACTTGCAGCAGTGCCAGGTATGCTGTGCAAGTTTGGTGCAAATTCACGTATACTTGGCGTACATGATACTCTGCCGTCGCACTGATTTATGTCTCGTGTTGGAAGCGTGCCAATGATTGTTAAGTCATGTGATTTCCGTAAAAAGATGACAAAATTCATCAATGTGAATATGTTAATGAATAACATTATAACAACAATCAATTTTGTCATCTTTTTATGAAACTTGCACGCGCTAACCATCGTTGGCACACTTCCAGCGGGAACCATGCGTGCAGGGTGTAAAGTAAACCGGAATATAGTTCATGCAACCAAAAAATTTCATTTGATTCAATTAAATAAACATTCAATTGAATGCATGTGTGCACACTAAACTGTAAACTGTGTGCTGGTAAACTCATAAATTGGCTTTGAGTGCATTTGAGTGTACTGGAATGATTTATTCTTAATCCCCATCAACTGCAGTTGACAGACATTTCATTTTGGTCATGTTTTATTTCCGAAAAGTATGTTATAAGATAAAGATATTCTTTATACACTAAAACATGGCAAAACAATTCATAGCAGGATGACATAAATAAAAAGTTACTAAAACAATTTACATCTTTGTCACACACAAAATGAAGACTTCAATGAAAATTGAATGAAGTGATGGTGATTTCACCATTTGTCATCATTTGAGTCTTCACATAAGGTAAACACAGTGGTGAACTAGTGACTTGCCAAAACCACCCCACTGAAATTCATGCCATTTGTGAAAACTGAACATATACTGCATTCAATAGTTGAAAACTGGATGACAATATGTTGCCATTTTTGACCATTTCAGTTTTCAAAGAAGTCAGCGTGAAAACAGCACAATATCTACCTCTTCGAATATTATTTTAACTTAATAATGCTTTACATGAGCAGAGAGATTTCCTGGAGAAAATTGCTTGCAAAATTCTCTTGCAATGACTACATGTTTTAGTAAACACCTTCCCGGTCAAGTAAGCCACCCATTTTTTATTTCATTTCGGTAGCTATATCTCGGGCTATGGTGGGGTTATAGAGCTGAAACTTTGTGAATATATACTTGTAACATCCCTCTACTCTGCATCAATGGGGGGAGGCATGGCAACCAACTACAGGGTGGGTCGCCCTATATGCAACAATTTTTTGCCAGGTTTTCAGTGTCCCAAACAAGTACACCACCCCTTGATTAGCTTCACTGAACGGGCTGTATCTCCAGTTGTGGGGGTGGTAGACAGCTTAAAGTTTAGGGGTACTTTGGCAACACCCACCCCTACTATACGCCAGTGGGGCAGCTCCCGACGACCCACTACAGTTTGTGCCGCACTGTATTAAGTTGTTTTTTTTTTTTTTAAAACGACCCAAGTGTCCCAAGTAAGTTCACCACCTAAAGGAATAAAAAAATTTTTTTGAGAACATACCTTATATAAAAACTGAATCAGGTTTTCACCCTAGTTCTGCTATAAAAACATTTT
>OZ038450.1:32354532-32418164 GCA_964036195.1 Sphaerolaimus hirsutus | reverse complement strand
AAGGCGCCATGGCGCCCTTGGCGCTTGGCGCCCTTTTTCCGTGGCGCCCTGCTTTTCAAGGGCGCCAAAAAGGCGCCAGCAGGGTTTCAAGGTGAGTGCTGTATAAATGTAAAAAAAGATGAAAAACGCATTCATGGATGATCTGAATTCGCCAGAAAAATGGACGACGTGGTGTGAGTGGGTATAAATCTTTTGTGCAACGGTTCATTAGAACTGTTCATCAGAGATTGACAGATCAGAAGACGAGAATGATGGAACGTTGAACTTGCAAAATCATAAATAAACGGATTCAAATCGTTGCAATTCCGTTTTTTGTCCATTTCGAGGAAACATTGATTGGAAAATTTGACGTGAATGGATTGTTGTCAAATGACAATATCCATTGTGTTTCAATTGTCATGTGAATTTTACTCGAATTTTTTGTTGCTAGTGTTGTCTTTGTTCATTACACCCTGGAGAACACAAATTAAATAGTGAATGCATGTACTAGGGTGCTGTAGAAACACTTTTAGCACACGCAGGGTGTTGTATGCACTTATTTATCCTGGCGCCCTTGGCGCCTGGCGCCCTATTTTTCAAATGGCGCCATGGCGCCCTTGGCGCTTGGCGCCCTCTTTCCGTGGCGCCATTGGCGCCTGGCGCCCGCTTTCCGAATGGCGCCATGGCGCCCTTGGCGCCTGGCGCTCTTTTTCTGTGGCGCCCTTGGCGCTTGGCGCCCACTTTCTGAATGGCGCCATGGCGCTATTGGCGCCTGGCGCCCTTTTTTCTGGCGCTTTTCCATCACTAGACGGGAGGACGTAAAGAATTTTAAAGAATTTTCGATTTTTTTAATTACACACAAATAATCAATTTATTTATTGCGACAGATGGAAGAGGCCAAAAGACCTGGTCGACCGACCGCAGCTGCTGGTGGATGGAATCTCCAGGGGAGACATTGCTCAAGGAAATTTGGCTGATTGCTGGTTCCTGTCATCGTGTGCAGCAATTGCTCAAAAGCCACACCTCATGAAAAAGGTCAAATTTACCTAAAATACCAAAAAATATGTGGGAATGTCAGGTCAGGGAATACAACCCTGTGCCAGCTCACATCTAAACCCATCACACATCTAGACCCGCCGCAAATCTAATTCTACTCATCACACATCAAAGCCCGTCACACATCTAAACACCCCATAGATGTGTCATGGGCTTAGATATGTGATGGGTCTAGATGTGTGATGGGCGGGATGGGTTAACAATGGGATGGATGGATTAACAATGGAAAACTAAAATTAAGCAATTAAAAAACGTTTTTAAATTTTTGTAATTTCTTGAACTTTTTGAATTTTTATTTTACCCCTGAAAAACAATTCAAAAAACAATTTTTTCCCTAGAGAAATTCAAAAATTCAAATATTCAATTTTTTATAGTATTTTTGGCTTGATATTCATACAAAATGCAGAAATATAATCTTTGAAATCGATTTCTAGTGGCTATATTCATAGCGTCAGGACAAAAATTGTAAAACAGTATCTGCAGTAACTGTTTGAAAGGCACAAAACATCACCATGTGCATAAAAATTTGCATTCAACATAAAAATTTGAAAATGTAATAATTTGGTGCAAAAAATTCAAAGAATGTTTGAAAGTTGAAAAGTTATCTTTGAAAAAACACTTAAAATTGTAAATACTGTTTTTTGATGACTGGTAACAATCGCAAACAAAAAATTTGAAAACTAATGCCCCGTTCATCACACATCTAGTCCCATAATACATCTAAGCCCATCACACAGATGTGTGCCAGATCTAGATGTGCGATGGGTTTAGATGTACAATAGGCTTCAGTCATAAATACGACGCTTTTCAGGTGATCCCCGAAGATCAGCCGCTTTATGGGTCCGACTACAAGGGACTGGTGTGTTTCCGATTCTGGCGCTTTGGGCGCTGGGAGGACACTTACGTGGATGACAAATTGCCTGTGAATGGATCCAATAGCCTGCTGTACGTAGGGTGTCAAAAAAAATTTTCTACGGAAAACGGAAACGGAAACGGAAAAATTTGTTCAGCGGCCGGAAAACGGAACGGAAAACGGAAAAAAATTTGCACTTGGCGGAAAACGGAAACGGAAACGGAAAAAAAATTTCAGCAGCCGGAAAACGGAAAAAGAGGCCGGAAAAACGGAAACGGAAAAATCAAATTTGCACGGAAATGGAAAAACTTGCTGAAATTTTGCCGGAAAATGGATAAAATTTGCTGAAATTTTACCGTCAAAACAATGACTCTTTAGACTTATATAAGCATGTAGATGGTATAAACCCTGCTCTAACATAACACAGTCATTGTTTTAACGTCTGTTCTGCATTTCCGGATCACAAACCGCACCTATTATCATTTGCATTTTTATACACTTAATTTGAAGGGGGTATTTCGATGGGGATGGCTATAAATTCATAGTGCCCATGTTGAGGGGGTATTTCGAGGAAATACGGTAAATGCGAATTGGCCAGAGAGCAAGCAGTGGGTGGCTGACCTGAGGGGCATGCCGGGCTTGGGCAGCCACGGCCAGCCAGCCGACCAGCACGAGCACAAGCAGCTGCATGCTGCAACTTGCAATCTCTCCTTGTCTCTTTCTCACTGCCGCCCAACTGATGATACACTGGCAAAATGCACCCCTTTTATACCAGCCCACGGCATTCAGATGCGCCGCCGTTGAACAACATCAAAGGCACATGCCGCTCGGTTGACATTGAAATCAAAATATAATTATGTTTCAGAATGTCCACATTGTTGTAATATCATCGTCAGCAGAAAATTTTTCAAATACAAGCTCGTTCAGGAATTACTGCAGCATTGGCTTGTGTGACATGGGATCGAAGTGATATCGATGTGCTGCGCCAATGAGCCCACACACTAGGGCTCGAAACTCGATTTTTTTCAAACTCGAGTTCGAGTCGCAACCCCAAATTTTTTCCGGTCGAGTCGGGCGAGCCAGTGAAAGGTTGAGTTGAGTCAGGCAAAAATCTCGAGTCTCGAGTCGAGTCGGATGCGTTACTTTTTGGTATGACCCTTGCAGTAATTTTTGATACTGGTTTCTCTACCAATGTTTTCACATACACTTAATGAAGTCTAAATGCCTACAGTTCATTTAAATATTAAGATCAGGGTTGGCAAAATTGCAGAAAAAAATAAAAATAAAATGGAAAATTGAAGAATAAAGTAAAATAAAATAAAATGGGAAATTTCAATATAAAAATAAAATTTGTATAAAAATTTGCATTTTTGTAAACATTTTGTAAAATTGTATACAAATTCATATTTTTGTAAAAATTGTATAAAAATTCATATTTTTTGTAAAATTTTTATCTTGTTGCTTGGGGTTCAACCTGTTTATTAGCGGAACTGGGGCAGTCCCAAACCCTGTGAAGTGTCAAATGTCATGAAATGCCATGCAAAGTGTCCATTGTCATGACAAATGCTAAGTAAAGTGTCAATGGTCATGATAAAGTGGAAACTGTCAAGCAAATTGTATCCAAATCTTATGTTTTGTATCCAAATCTGATGTTTTGTATCCAAATCTTATGTTTTGTATCCAAATCTTGTTGTTTTTGTATCCAAATCTTATGTGAACATTTGCATACAAAAACATAGGATTTGGATACCAAAACAATTTGGATACCAAAAATAAGATTCGGATACACAATTGACACTTTGCATGACATTTTTCATGACAATTGACACTTTGCTTGACATTTGAGATGTCAATTGACTCTTTACATTTTACAAATGCACCCAGCACACTCCAGTAGTCCTACTGAAAGCAAACCATCATTATCAATAATTGTAACTTATCACTTGCAACTAGCTAACACTGCATGCAACTTTTGCAAAGAAATAGAAAAATTTGTCACATGTTTTTCATGTTTATGTCTTATTATAACATTTTTCTGGCCTTGCATGCAAGATTTTGATTTTTTGTAAAATTTCTGTAAAATTTTTGTACAATTTTTGTAAAATGGTTCCATTTTATTATTTTATTAACATTTTGAAATAAAATAAAATGAAACAAGAATATAATTACAATAAAATACATTTTTATACAATTTTTATACAATTTGTATACAAATGATTTTTATAAAACCAACCCTGATCAAGATAAAGCAAAAATAAAACTTTTTATCACTCATGTTGCTACAAAAAAATTGCAAAAAGTTCCTTTCTCACTGCCGCCCAACTGATCATATTCCGGCAAAGTTCACCCCTTTTATACCAGCCCACGGCATTCAGATGCGCCGCCGTTGAACACCATCAAAGGCACATGCCGCTTGATTGAAATTGAAATCAAAATATAATTATGTTTCAGAATGTCCACATTGTTGTAATATCGTCATCAGCAGAAAAACCCATGAAACCATTTGTATCTTTACTTGTGATGTAAAAGCGCCATGGCCCTGGCACCCAAGATGATTGTGGGCCAGCCCCCATGATTATTTACCAAACCAATCGGTCTGAAAATTGGAGACAGGTACTTCCCGACACGGGCTTCATATCTTATGGCATTCTGGAGTTATTTTCATTTCAATTTGCGATTTCCGCATTTTGGTGTGTCTGACCATATTATGGGTGGGTCGCTTGCTCCCTCCCTCGGCAGCGAGGGATCAAGCTGGCGCGCCCACCAGATTGAAGGAAGGTCATTTTAATCTACATATATTGAATTAAGTATTTTATCCAGTGTATTTTTCACCACTTTTTTCCTAACACCACCATGTCTCCAAGTATAATTCCACATGATCATAGTGCCTGGGGCACTACACATTGCAAAAAGTTCTATGCGTAGTGTCTGGCAGAGTTGTAAAAACTTATATACGTTTACCCGAAATACCCGGTTATTCAGGGTATTTACACTTACATTTACATTTACGCTTTTCAAAAATACCATTATGCTTTGTTACGTTTTCCTGGCAGAATTACCCGGGTACCAGAGAACACGTAAAAATCGTATGAAAAACACAAAAACCATGATTTTTTTAACTTTTTCTGATACCACATGTTATGTGATGGAAGCGTGAATCAGCGTTCACATTGCTATTCAGTTTTTGAATGAGTTTTCAAACTGCAACCATGAAAACTATTTTGTGTGGCCACAATATGGTAGATTTGATTGTAATATTTACTCATGATGTCAAGTTTGTTTATATCCATTTTTAAAGCATACTTTTTCACAAAAACAGTAGTAAGTAAGAACTTTGACTGATGGTAAGTGTGGTGCACAATTTATTATGTGACTTCATCCATCAAAATACAGTAACATTTCTTTATTTTTTAAACAAATTTTGCTGTTTACAGTTTTTGTATCAGTTTGAACTCGGCGGACATGAAACAAATCAGTGATTTGGCCCTTGGTTACCAATGACATGTTTTTTTTAATTCGAACTTGAATGGACGGATTCCATTCGGTTCACGATACATGTTATTCAATCTGACTTTTTATAAGAGAACAATATGAATTTGATAGACATATCATTGTCTTTGATAGACATATCAAAGTCTGCCAAGTTTACCAAAAATCACTCACCTATTGGGTAAATTTGTGCACTAAAATTAGCTTTTTTACTGTTTGATAAGTGACATAGCTAAGTAAGAATGTGATAGTATTAGCAGAGAAATGCTTGATTAGCAAAACAATAGTGTTTTTCAATGCATCTAATCATGGGTGCACTTCAATCAAATTTTTATGTTTATGTTTTTTTATGCTTACCCAGGTATTTTAGAAGTATTTACATTTTCAGTATTAATACTCAAAATTTAGAAAAGGTATTTACGTTTATGTTTATATTTTCCAAAAATACCAGTATTTGAACAACTCTGGTGCCTGGGCACTATGCAATGCACATAAAATATTTGGCAAACGAGTTTGATTAACTTGGTCACTCACGCCAATTTTCTCTTGCTGGCATTCGGTTTTGATACTGAAGTACAATTAAAAAAGTATTTTATGCTTAAGTCATGATATTTCATTTTTACTATAAAATAATTTATTTACTAAATTTCTCGCAAGGTTTTATTCATTAAATTATGATAGGATTATGTGCAAAGTATGTGCTCCACTGGGCATATGTAGAACATGCAGCATGGATCAAAATCATGATGGTTTCACTTTACACAACGGCCATCCTTTTAGATTATCTGCTCACATTTTATGATGCTACTCCACATAAATTTTGAATGCATGAATTAATGGTTTTGTCTAAGTTTGTGACATTTTGTTCACTGATGTAACAAGCAAAAATATGCTCAGTGATATTGCCATTAGGGTTGGGAATAAAATCGATTTTTTAATGACCACAATTTAAAAAAACTCGTTTTTTAAATAAAAATCGCTTGGGTCAAAATTAGTCCGGTTTTTCTCCAAAATCGATTCTGAGGGTAATGAAAGCCATGCATTAATTTGATAGACAGCGCACAATTATGCTTTCTGTTGTAATATAAGTACTGTAGAGCTTTGGTAAAGTTTGAATGTCAGTTATTTCTAGGGTGTCAAAAAAATTTTTTACGGACAACGGTAACTGAAATGGAAAAAAAATTTCAGTGGCCGGAAAACGGAACGGAAAACGGAAAAAATTGCACTTGGCGGAAAACAGAAATGGGAAAAGGAAATTTGCATGGAAACGAAAAAAATTGCTGAAATAGCTGGAAAATGGAAAAAAAATCGCTGAAATTTTGCTGCAAGTGGAAAAAAATTTGCATAAATTTTGCTGGAAACAGAAAAAATCACATAATTGACAATCTGCATGAATGTTTACCAGTTTGGCTGTAACAGAAAACAGAAAGTTGAGTCAGAAAAAGGTAAAATGAGGCGGAAAAACAGAAAATTGAGGTGGAAAACAGAAAAAGGGTGGAAAAACTACAAATTTGGTTGGAAAACAGAACATGAGCTGGAAAAACGGAATTTGAAAATTTAGTGGCCGGAAAATGGAACAGAAAATGAAGAAAAAAAATTCAGCAGCCGGAAAACGGAACAGAAAATGGAAAAACATTGCACTTGGTGGAAAACGGAAATGGAAAAAGGAAATTTGCACGGAAATGAAAAAAATTGCTGAAGTTTTGCTGGAAAATGGAAAAAAAATTGCTGAAATTTTGCTCAAGTGGCAAAAAAATTTGCATAAATTTTGCTGGAAACAGAAAAAAATCACATAATTGACAAACTGCATGAATGTTTACCAGTTTGGCTGTAACAGAAAACAGAATGTTGAGTCAGAAAAAGGTAAAATGAGACGGAAAAACAGAAAATTAAGGCAGAAAATGGAAAAAAAGTGGAAAAACTGTAAATTAAGATGGAAAACGGAAAAAGGGTGGAAAAACTACAAATTTGGTCAGAAAACGGAAAATGAGCCGGAAAAACGGAAATAGAAAATTTAGTGGCCAGAAAACGGAACGGAAAATGAAAAAAATTCAGCAGCCGGAAAACGGAACGGAAAACAGAAAAAATTTGCCTGCGGAAAACAGAAACGGAAAACAGAAAACGGAAAATAGAAATTTGACACCCTAGTTATTTCTAAGTTTAAAGGTAATAAAAAAATTAAAAATTAAATTGTTATATTTTGCTGCGTGGATCACATTTCATCGATCATTTGCAATTTTGTTTGCAGAAATTGCATCTTCTTGCTCAGAACAAAATATTAATGTAATTGGATGTGAACATGGATACAAGTGCATAATTTAAATGTTTGGTGTGACAACACATAGCATAACTGTGGATACTTCCCGAAATGCTTCGCAGCTTACCTTACATGCTTAAAAGCACACAAAAATGGGTACAAAACCACCAAATTTGTTGTAAAACTCATGGAAAAAGCAACTGATGGATTGCTTGCACGAAGCTGCGTGCTTGCGTGCAAAATTTTTGCATTTTACCTAGTGCACGAGTACTAAAAATCGGATTAAAAAAATAGCTTCAAAAAATCGCATGCCAACCCTAATTTTTTGAAAGAGTGGATCGAAAGCCAGGGATAATTCCGGTAAGACAACTATAAACAAAGTGCCCGAACCCAAGTGAGCAACGCATTTTCGTATAAAACAATGTGTGGGCTGCCTGCGCGCCCCACATGGCGTTATACTGGGGGGTGTCCCGTGGCGTTTGTAGAGAAATGTTGGGGCTTTCTTTTGAAACCACCCATAACTTCCAGGTTTCGCCCGTTTCGACGGAATTATATTTTTTATAAAAAAGGTGCCCGAGCCCAAGTGGACGGGGGTTTTCTTTTAACATGTACGCGTAAAGGTGAGTACACTTTTTTTAAAGTATATGTAAATGTATTTACTGCGTACTCGCGTACAGGTATTTTTCAAGTAAATGTATGTACATTTTAACAATTGTAGATTCTGCACATACAACAACACAATTCATTTTATCAAATTGAATGTGACAGAATTGTGAACCAGCCCTAATACAGAAATTGACACAGAATTATCTGGGTACCCTTCGGCACCAGTTTCATCGTAGTTTGTAGCCCGCCATGTTTCGCCACTGTTTTTATGATTTTACGCGTTTGGCACACAGCCAGCTATGGCTTATATTAGCGGTATGTGTACTTTATACTTATTTAGGTATGCCTTTATTTATTTTGTCTCGTTTGAAAAGCCAAAATTGCACATTCTATTAGAGGGTACCTTTTTTTGGAGGTATACTTGGATGACATTACACCATACATTTTTCCAGAGGAAACACTCCATCATGACGCATTTAACCACCGTCAATCACCACCACCAATCTTTATTTCTTTTGATTTTCTTTTTGCGAACCGTAGTTTCATAAGTTTTCAGCTGAACAACATTTTCAACATGAATTTTCCAATTGATAGCATCTACCGTATTTCCTCGAAATACCCCCCGGGGGGTGATTGTTTCATAGTGGTCCCGAGAGGGGGGGGTTAAACGAGGGGGGGTATTTCGAGGGGGGGGGTTATTATTTCACAAGAAAATTTTTGAAAACCAAGTACGAAATTGTCGTCTGAAACGTACGCAGACGTCGAAAAATGCAACAAAAACCGCCATTTATAAGGTACTGTAGACTAATATTAGTATGCATGTAGATGGTATGTACACTCTAACGTGACACCGACATTGTTTTAACGTGTGTTCTGCACTACGCAGAACACAAACTGCCGTATTTGTCATGCACGTTCTCTTTACACTCAATTTCGGGGGGGGGGGGGGGTTATTTCGAGGGGGGGTGATTGTTTCATAGTGGTCTCGAGAGGGGGGGGGGTCAAACGAGGGGGGAGGGATTTCAAGGGGGGGGGGGTATTTCGAGGAAATACGGTATTTAGTTTATTAATATCTATCTATTTTGCGTGATCCAGATTTGGGAGACTGTAAAAATGTGTGAACCTGTGCCAGATGGTCAGATGGAATCACAACTGTTCTGTACGAAGCCCAGCAGCACTGAGCACGTGCATCCGGCCGACATCACCAACGATGGAAAACTACCATAACCCATCTGAATAATGTACAAAAAATTATACAATTTTTTTCATCATAACATTTAATTTTTACTATGGACGTATGTATAACGAAATTTATCACCAAATATTATTCATAAAAATATGGTAGGATTCTTGGTCACTACCCGTACAACTGCTTAATCTGCTCATCAGTAAGAACTGGCGCACCTTCGAGACCTTCGAGAGGATTCTCATAACGTTTTTGCGTTGGCATTTGCATCTGCGCCAGTCTCTGTTCGGCCATGCCGCAGCTCTTTCTGACTTTTTCCTGCGGGTGGAGGGTGTTTATCGCTTTGGCATCATTTATCACCTACCCTATATCCTCGAGATATCCCCCTTGAAGTACCCCCCTCGAAAAAACCCTTGAAATGGACACTGAATTTATCAACACCCCCCCAAATTGAGTGGGAAGAGAACATACTTTTTTGCATGATGAATAAGCACCCTGGGGAATTATTTTTGCATCAGACTTTTTCGAGGGGGAACTATTCGTGGGGGGAATTGTTCGAGGCTGGGATTATTATTTCGTCAAAACTTTCAAGCATGTTTCTATCAACTCATTGTACGAAATATGCATTATTCACACAATAACATGCAATTTTTGTTAAAATACGGCACAGAAAACTGATCAAATCTCTTAAGGGGGAAATTATTCAGGCGGAAATTATTATTTCCTCACTTGTCTTACAGGGGGGAATTATTCAAGGGGGGTTTTTTCAAGGGGAAAATATTTTAGCTAATACGGTAAATAACAAAAGCTGCAGTTTGTGATCCAGGCAATGCAGAACACACTGGTTAAAAAATGACCTTGTTTTTTTATTATAATTATTTTTATTCTTGGATTTTCTTATTATGAATTGATGCATTTGGGTGATTTGATGGCACTGAATTCAAATGTGCACTCCATTTTGACACTAGATTACTATAACACTTTGATAAAAACCCCGGGGCTTAATACATCAAATTATGAAATGATCCATTTGGGTGTTTTTGATGGCACTGATTTAAAATATTCTGCCCATCTTCATCTGTCCAATGTGTGATGAGAGCAATTTTCGAGCAACTTTTATGGATTTCGGGAATGAATTAACATCAAACTTTAAATTGAAACACATACTCGGCTGACCGCAAAGTGTGTGCGGAATCCTACCATAATTTAATGAATAAAGTCTTGTGATAAATTTCATAATAAATTATTTTATAGTAAAAATGGGATATTCTGATGAAAAACTGCGAAAATTTTGGTTAATTATTCAGATGGTTTATGGTAGGTTTCCACACAGAGTGTGATTTCGAGGGGGTATTTCGAGGGTGGGTATTTCAACGAAATACGGTGTATACTGTTTGCAATGGTTTATACTTTGAACGAGTCTAAGGTTTGGGGGAGCAGGTAGCTCATGTATTCACCTCGTCGCAGGCGGGGCAGTTGGACAGGAGCATGTGGGCGCACTGGCCCGTCTGCGGCTCGGCCGCGTCCACTTCCCTCGCTGCCAACTTCAGCAGGCACTTCTCGCACTCGCCCAGCCCCGCCTGAAATCATACTTTTAAATTTACCTGAAATATTGAATGTCATTTTTTCTGTTGGTTCTTTTGTTCCTGATTTTTGTGGAAAAAGGTTGTTTTATGGCACTGTATTTTGAGAATATGTGGCAAATCAATATTATGTTCGTTTCACAATGGGATGAAGAAACATACCGTATTTAATCCAATTACCCCCTGGGGGGTTTATTTTTTCAGAGTTCAGAGTGGAAATTTTTAGGGGGCGGGGGTAAACGAGGGGGGTATTTCGCGGGGGGGGGTATTATTTCGCCAGATTTTTTTTGAAATCACAGTACTAAATCATTGTCTGTAACGTACACAGACGTATAAAAATGCAACCAAAACCGTCAAAACAATGACTCTTTAGACTTATATAAGCATGTAGGTGGTATAAACCCGGATCTAACATAACACAGTCATTGTTTTAACGTCTGTTCCGCGTTGTCCGGATCACAAACCGCACCTATTATCATTTACATCTTTATACACTAAATTTGGAGGGGGTATTTCGATGGGGGTGGCTATAAATTCATAGTGCCCATGTTGAGGGGGTATTTCGAGGAAATACGGTAAATGCGAATTGGCCAGAGAGCAAGCAGTGGGTGGCTGACCTGAGGGGCATGCCGGGCTTGGGCAGCCACGGCCAGCCAGCCGACCAGCACGAGCACAAGCAGCTGCATGCTGCAACTTGCAATCTCTCCTTGTCTCTTTCTCACTGCCGCCCAACTGATCATATTCCGGCAAAATGCACCCTTTTATACCAGCCCACGCCATTCAGATGCGCCGCCGTTGAACAACATCAAAGGCACATGCCGCTCGGTTGACATTGAAATCAAAATATAATTATGTTTCAGAATGTCCACATTGTTGTAATATCGTCATCAGCAGAAAATGATTCAAGTACAAGCTTGTTTAGAAATTACTGCAGCATTGGCTTTTGTGTTGTGAAACGATGGCAAAAAAAGATTCGAAAATTCGAAAACATTTTCGAATTTAAGATTTTTTTTAGAATTTCAAATTTTTATCTCACACCTAGAAAAAACACTTTAAAATCGATTTATTTTTCAAAAAATTTGAAAATTTGAAAATTTAAAAATTCGAAAATACTTTTCGAATTTTTCATGGAATTCAAGGCAACAAAAGGCACTCTTAAATTCAACGTGCTAAATAAATCGACAATTGATACGTGGCGCGTATGAAAAACTGAAACGAAAAACAAAAAAAACATCCAAAAACGTTGAAATGTAAAATTCCCGGTAAAATGTCAATGTCATCCAAAGTGTCAAAAGTTATGAAAATGCCTGGGAAAATGGCTAACATATTTGCCATTTTCCACAGCATTTACATGACTTTAGACACTTTGCATAACATTTGACATTTCACAGAGCATTTTACAGGTTTCTGGGAGGGCCCATAAAAACTGCACATATTTACATATAAGCAACGATGGGTAAGTTCTAAAAAAACAACACTTTCTGTGTTCTTAGTTTTTCAAAAATGAATACCTGTGTTTTGAGTTTTTTTCTCAAACAAAACTTTAGTAACTCTGTTTTTATTTCTGTGTTTTTTGTAAAAACTCGAGTTTTTTGAGTTTTTTCTAAAAAACTTGAGTTTTTTTTCCAAAAAATTTTGTGTTATCCCCAAAAAATTCTGATTTACAGCATTTCAATCTGGAACCAGTGGTTTTCTTATAAAATATTGGTTTTGCACATGTTTGAACCCCACATAACATTTGTGTATTCATTCAAGTGTTAAAAAAGTCCATAAAAATGTCCACAATGACGACATCAACATCACAACAAAATGCCCAGAAACAACAATTTACGCAGTACCTCAAAATTCTTCAATGGATGTGCACTGTATGGTAGACTACGGAATTGATTTGAACTACAACTACCATTTACCTCGAAATACCCCTATGGGGGTTTATTATTTCATCAGAAAGTTTTGTAAGGATCATAGAAAATAGTAGGCATTAACGTACCCAAAACAGGTTATAAATGCGTAAATACAAACAGGATATATTTGAAATAAACATGTAGATAGCTACACAACCTAGTACAGTCTATGTGTAGCTGTGATGCAAATTAGCAGTAATAAATACACCATGTACATTGGATACATGATGTACATCATCCCAGAGGGGGGTATTTCGAGGGGGGGGGGGGTTATTATTTCACCAGGGGTTAATTTGAGGTAATAAGGTATACTTAAATGTCTAAACTTAAATTGTCAAATCCACCATGAGATGTGCATGCCATCTAGCATTAAAAAAAACCGTGATTTATATTTTCGAAAATCACAATAAATATAAATAACCCATGATTTATATATATTTATATTTTTTCCAAATTCTGAATGATATATTTATATATATTTTTTAAATTTGAAAAAAAATCACTGAGAAGATCACTCATACTTGATACATTGTGGTGCAATGATTGCGCTTTATGACTAGAACATGTCATTTCAATCATGTCATGTCATGTCAATCATGTCATTCAATCATGTCATGAATAGTGATGTAAAGGCACCGGGGCACCGGTGCCCCGGTGCTGGGCACCAAAGGGCACCAGCACCGGTGCTGGTGCGGTGCCATTGCAATCTTCAGAGGTGTCATGCCGGTGCCGGTGCCATTTTTTTCAGAATAGCACCGGTGCCGGTGCGATGCGGTGCCATTTTTTTGCCGGTACCAAAGGTGCTAGCACCAGGGCCAAAGTAAAAGGCACCGGAAAAGGCACCGGCCAAGTCTTCATGTGCTGTGCAATTTTGTCCATAGTATGTGCTTATTCATATTTTAAAAAACAGCGATATATTTACCCAACGGTTTTTTGCCTATTTTGTAAACATCCCATCAAATAAATATACCTACTGTGAAATCCATTAGGTATACCCTTTTCGTGATCTGATGAGCGAATCTAAAATTTTGTTGAATTTTATATCATTTTTATATTTTTTATTTCTCTTACTTTTTTGCTGAAAATTTGTTGTCAGTTTATGACAGCGATAGTTCCATTCTCTGTACAGCAACGACTCCGATCAGTAGACAATAGTGGCTATGGTCATTGTAGTGTATTAAATATTTTATCATTCATTTGTAATCATTGTAATTGCTTGATAAAAGGAATCGCTACATAATTCTGATCATTTTAAGTGCTCAACCATCAAAATCGGTTGAAAATTCATGGATATATGCACTTCCGAAGGTGTGGCCACTGAGAAACTGTCCGATATTTACTTCGGAAATTCCAGCCCGGTGCGGTGCCTTTCGGTGCTAGCACCGGCAACCCGCCGGTGCCCTTCGGTGCCGGTGCCATTTTCACCGAATGGCACCGGTGCCGGTGCGGTGCCGTGCCATTTTCTGGCCGGTGCCCTAGGGTGCCAGGTGCCCTTTTCATGTGTTGGCAAAGGTGCCGGTGCGGTGCGGTGCCATTTTTCCCGGTGCCTTTAACATCACTAGTCATGAACGCGCATTGAAACCTACCATAACTCATCTGAATAATGAATCAAAAAATTAATGTTTTTCGTCATAATATTTCATTTTTACTAAACTCGGTGGACTTTTTGGAAGTCATTGTTCTATGGGATTTTTGTACAAGTGTGAATACTTAGACTTGGCACACGTCCAAGTTCTTGCGTTTCATACAAACAAGTTAAAAACGCGCGATTTCTGTTCGCGTCACCGATAACAGCCGCGGAATCCAATTAAGCGACGCAACTTGAAACTTTTGTTGACTTGATTGCATTGCGCGCGGTCATTATCGGTGGCGCGAACGGAAATCGCGCGTCTTTTATTTTTTTTTTGTATGAAACGCAAGGAATTTGGACGTGAGCCAAATTCATACAAAGTTTCGTATGACTTTGTGTGGGCTGCGACGATAAGGTCCGAGCTAGAGCCTTACGATCCGACTTTCTGTAACGATATGTCTATAAAATTCATATCGCTCTCAATAAAAAAAATCAGATTGGGTCAAATTTATCGTGAACCGAATGGAATCCGTCCATTCAAGTTCGAATAAAAAAACATACGTCATTGGTAACCAAGGGCCGAATAACTGACTCGTTTCATGTCCCCCCAGTTTAG
Organism: Sphaerolaimus hirsutus; assembly: GCA_964036195.1. Lineage (NCBI taxonomy): Eukaryota > Metazoa > Nematoda > Chromadorea > Monhysterida > Sphaerolaimidae > Sphaerolaimus > Sphaerolaimus hirsutus. Next base: position 32,403,065 of record OZ038450.1, on the reverse strand, counting down.
GGAATAATTAATTACAAAATTTCTCACAAGGTTTTATTCATTAAATTATGATAGGATTCTGTGCATAGTAGGATAGAGCATGCATGTGTAGAACATGCAGCATGGATCAAAATAATGATGGTTTCACTTTACACAATGGCCATTTGGATGATGATGCTATGCCACATAAATAATAAATGCATGCAATAATGTGCATACACACACTAGTTTTCACCGTGACTTCGTGTGAAAACTGAAATTTTTTCAAATGCAAATTAATGAACACGGTTGAATGATTTTATTTAAGTTAAATTTGAATTTAAATCAATGAAAGCTTAAAATTGAAAATTTGAAAACTAAAACACATGTAGCACACAATAAGAGTAGGCTGGATGTCGCCATGTCGCCATTTCAGTTTACACATCAGTCACGGTGAAAACTAGTGTATGTGGGGCCATTGGTTCTGTTTAAAATATGTTTGTGACATTTTGTGCACTGATGTAGCAAGCGACGATGCTGCCGATGCTCAATGATAAATATTACCTTTGTAATATTGTATTATAAAACCGAGCAAACCACTAACAATGGAAGAAAATATGTGAAAGTAAAAAAAATTTGACAAGAGTTTGCGAGAAAATGCGCCTAGCGCGTGCGCCAATGCAGAAAGCGCCATTTTCGCCCAGCGCCCGGAACTGGAAACAGGAAAACAGGAACAGGGAAATGCCTGGCGCTGGTGCTTCTGGCGCTTGGCGCCATTTTGCTCTGGCGTCATTGGCGTTTGGGGCTGTGGTCAGAAAAGCGCCATGGCGCTTTTGGTGCTTGGCGCCAAAGTCTTGGCGCTTTTCACATCACTAGTAAAGTACTTTTTTCAGGAAAATGTCAAAGTGAGTGCATTTTCCCCAGAAAATGTAAATGCCAGGAATATTCGAAATGTCAAGAAAAAAATGTACCGTAAATCCTTGAATAACTCCCACCTCGGATAACTCCCCGTCGAATACCCTCCCTGAAAGCTGACTGATGAAAAAATAACCCCCCCCTCCAATAACTCCCCCTTCTTTTATGGGTGGGAAAGAAGTACATGTAAAAAAACGTACCGTATTACCTCTAATATAAGGTTTTATAATATACCGTATTTCCTCGAAATACCCCCGGGGGGTTTATTGTTTCAGAGTGAGAATTTTGAGGGGGGGTTAAACGAGGGGGGGGGGGTATTTCGAGGGGGGGGGTTTATTATTTCGCAAGAAATTTTTTGAAAACCAAGTACTAAATTGTCGTCTGAAACGTACGCAGACGTCGAAAATGCAACAAAAATCGCCATTTATAAGACTCTAAAGACTTGTATAAGTGTGTAGACGTATAATCATTGTTCTCACATAACAGAGTCATTGTTTGTAACGTGTGTTTTGCATTACCCAGATGACAAACCGCAGCCTTTGTCATTTACGTTCTCTATACACTAAATTTTTGGGGGGGGGGGGTATTTCGAGGGGGGGGGTATTTCGAGGAAATACGGTACCTCTAATAATATATTGTTTTCGTCAGATTTTTAGAGCCAAAAGTTATACCTTGTATTAGAGGGTACCTTATATTAGAGGGTACCTTCAATTTTTGTCGCCAGATTTTCGTCTGGTCAACAATTCAAAGTTTCTCTTCGAGTGAATAGTGCCGCTGTAAACTGACACACTTTTCAGCGGCGGAAGTCGACGAAGAGTCATCGCAGTGCCCTTCGGCACCATTTTCATCATTTTCCGCTATGTTTAGCAACCATTTTTATTATTTTGCGTGTTTTGGCACGCAGCCAGCTGTGCCTTACTACAGGTATGCCTTATATTAGAGGGTACCTTATTTTATCTCATTACGTTCAAAATAGCCAAAAGTTATACCTTATATTAGAGGGTACCTTATATTAGAGGGATGCCTTATATTGGATTGATTTGGATTGGAGGCATTGATTTCATTGCAAGAATTACAGTATTTCTATTCTCGTTTACACGTTTATGCAACCTACTTAACCCCATTCAGATGATATATTAATCATGCCTTTTACTCAATATTCTGACGAAAAAATGACTCCCCCCTCGTATAACTTCCCCCTCGAATAAGTCCCCCCTCAAAAAATTCTGAGGAAAAATAACTCCCCCCTGGGGACTTATTCGAGGATTTACGGTAATTTATGTTCACAGTGTGGAGTACATACGTTACTACCAGGGTTGGTTTTAGTAAATTTCTTTTTACTAAAATTGTAGTAAAATTGTATTTATCATTTCCATTGCTTTGTTAAGTGATCGCAACATCATTTTGACCATTTTAAGACTCGCTTCGCCTAAGAACCAAACATGCCTATTTTGTTCCTGTTACAAAAAAAATTTTTGCGTTTTTTTTCATGGATTTGGAATCTCCATAACTAGAAACTTAAAATTTCCTTCCATGCATATATCCGGAAATGTCATCTTCCTACTGAAAAAATTGATCAAAGTCAAAAGTCACCATTTTTCAGGCTGTTTTTTGGAAATTCATAACTTTTGTTTGACTTTATCTATCAATATAATATTTTGTATTTTTATCAAGAAAGTTGTGGAGATTAATTGGCCCATACAAACTAGTTTCATCAAATGTTTTTTTCTCAACAAAAATGATGGCTGAAATTTTGAAAATGGCATCAAATTTTCAGTTTGTAATTGAGAGCTTAGCTTTTTTTTGCAAAAACTGTGCCCAATTGCATAGTTTATTTTACAAAAATAAAATAGAAAAAGTAGGTCTGCCAATTTTTGCCACAACAGTTTGAAACAGCCCGACACCCGTCTCACCACCGCAGACAAGCCCACTCTGAAGACTCAGATGAAGTTGTATGAAAAAAGTTTTCATCATAAACTTAGGTTATTTTTACATGTTCTTTCATTTGTATATCTCCATTTTTTCTTAAACATAATTTGGAAGGGTGCTTCCATACAAAAATTCACTTTTCACATAAAAAATTCTGAGCCCCATTTTTATGGTGCATTTGGAATCTTCGTACATAGAAACTAAGAATTTCTTTCCATACATATATCTGGAAATGCCATCTTCCTACAAAAAAAATGATTGAAGTCAAAAATCATTTTTTTTTCCAGACGTTTCTTTGGAAATTCAAAACTTTTGCTTGACATCATCTATCAATTTGATATTTTGGATTTTTATTAATATAGTTTTGGAGATTAATTGGCCCATACAAACAAACTTCATCAGATTTTTTTTCTCACTGAAAATTGTGGCTGAAGTTTTGAAAATGGCACCAAGTTTTTTGTTCTGAATTGAGAGCTTAGCTTTTTTCACAAAAACTATGCTCAATTGCATAGTTTATGATAAAAATATAAAATCCAAAAAGTAGGTCTGCACTTTTTTACCACAGCAGTTTGAAATGATCAACAATGCAGATGTCACGATCACAGACAATCCCACTCTGAAGACTCAGATGAAGTTTTATGAAAAAAGTTTCCATTATATTCTTAGGTTATTTTATCATGCTCTTTCATTTGTATGTCTCCATTTTTTATTAAACACACTTTGAAAGGGTGCTGTCATACAAAAGTGTACTTTTTAGCACATATCACAAGTGTGGTCATGTAAAATCCAAAAATTATTCATTTGTACTAGTAGCTAACTGTTCTGACAGTAGCTTTTAGCTGGCCATTTGGTTATTTTATGTTTCTGCTAAATTGCACTTGCATAAAAAAATAAATATCACAAGCATGATCACATGTGTATATCATGTCCCAACCCTAGTTCATAGCAGTTAGATTGCAAACAGAAAGATAAAAAAACCAAATGGCCAGCTAAAAGCTACTGTCAGAACAGTTAGCTAATGGTAAAAATGAATTATTTTTGGATTTTACATGATCACACTTGTGATATTTGCTAAAAAAGTACACTTTTGTATGACAGCACCCTTTCAAAGTGTGTTTAATAAAAAATGGAGATATACAAATGAAAGAGCATGATAAAATAACCTAAGAATATAATGGAAACTTTTTTCATAAAACTTCATCTGAGTCTTCAGAGTGGGATTGTCTGTGATCATGACATCTGCGTTGTTGATCATTTCAAACTGCTGTGGTAAAAAAGTGCAGACCTAGTTTTTGGATTTTATTTTTTTATTATAAACTATGCAATTGAGCACATTTTTTTGTGAAAAAAGCTAAGCTCTCAATTCAGAACAAAAAATATTGGCGCCATTTTCAAATTTTCAGCCACGATTTTCAGAGAAAACAAAGTCTGATGATGTTTGTTTGTATGGGCCAATTAATCTCCAAAACTATCCTAGTAAAAATCCAAAATATCACATTGATAGATGATGTCAAGCAAAAGTTTTGAATTTCCTAAGAAACATCCAGAAAAAAATATGATTTTTGACGTTTATCAATTTTTTTAGTGGAAGATGGCATTTCCAGATATATGTATGGACGGAAATTGTTAGTTTCTATGTATGAAGATTCCAAATCCACCATAAAAATGGGGGTCACAATTTTTTATGTGAAAAGTGCATTTTTGTATGACAGCACCTATCCAAAGTATGTTTAATAAAAAATGGAGATATACAAATGAAAGAACATGTAAAAATAACCTAAGTTTATGATGGAAACTTTTTTCATACAACTTCATCTGAGTCTTCAGAGTGGGCTTGTCTGCGGTGGTGAGACGGGTGTCGGGCTGTTTCAAACTGTTGTGGCAAAAATTGGCAGACCTACTTTTTCTATTTTTTTTGTAAAATAAACTATGCAATTGGGCACAGTTTTTGCAAAAAAAAGCTAAGCTCTCAATTACAAACTGAAAATTTTATCCCATTTTCAAAATTTCCGCCTGCATTTTCGTTGAGAAAAATACATTTGATGAAACTAGTTTGTATGGGCCAATTAATCTCCACAACTTTCTTAATAAAAATACAAAATATTATATTGATAGATAAAGTCAAACAAAAGTTATGAATTTCCAAAAAAAACAGCCTGAAAAATGGTGACTTTTGACTTTGATCAATTTTTTCAGTAGGAAGATGACATTTCCGGTTTCTAGTTATGGAGATTCCAAATCCATGAAAAAAAACGCAAAAATTTTTTTTGTAACAAGGGAGGTTTGGTCCTTAGGCGAAGCGAGTCTTAAGTTAGGTGAAACGTGGACTTATGTTTAAGTTAGTCGATTACTTTGCAGTTTTTATGATTTTTATCAGATTTCCAATTTTCTACAGACTGTAGTTGTTGACAAACCACGATACAAAAACTTTTTCTATTTATTATAAGTTAGGCCATTACATTTTAAAATGAGAATATTCTCGTGTCACGAAATGTCAATTTAGCCATTTTTAAGCAAATTCTCAGCCCGGTTTTTCAGAGTGTTGCGTCACATACGATTCGTAGAATCACGACTCTTAGAGTTCATTAAGCATTTGATCTTCAAAAAGCACCAAAACAATTAACGAAAGCTACTATTTTTTATTATTTTGTTACTAAACAACATCGCCTGCTGTTATATTACATTACCGTATTTCTCCGTGTAAAGGCACAACACCCCCGGGGTGTTACACAGCTGCATAGCACCCCCGGGGGTGCTACGCTAGGTTTCAAAAAGATCAGCCGATTTGAATTGCTTAAATATTCTGCGTGGCACGCGCCACTCCTTGTAATTCCGCGGTAATTTTTTGGAACTTTTGGAAGAAGTTGGAGGTGTTTCCATGTATAACACCCCCTGACCAAACGCCCGGGTGTTATACAAGTTTTAAAAAGGTTGCTGGAAAAGGGTCTCAATTTTGTATAGCTCCCAGGCAGGGTTGGCAAAATCTCAGAAAAAAATAAAAATAAAATAAAAATAAAATGGAATATTCAAGAATAAAATAAAATAAAATAAAATGGAAAATTTAAGAATAAAAATAAAAATTGTATAAAAATTCGAATTTTTGTAAAATTTTTGTAAAATTGTATAAAAATTCATATTTTTGCAAAATTGTATAAAAATTCATATTTTTTGTAAAATTTTATCTCATTGCTAGAGTTTCTACCTGTTTATTCATGGATCTGAGGGCAGTCTAGTGATGGAATGGCGCCATGGCGCTGGCGCCCTTTAATGGCGCCAGAGGGCGCCAGCGCCATGGCGCCATTGGCGCTTGGCGCCCTTTTCTCTGGCGCCATCTGGCGCCCTTATTTCGAATGGCGCCATGGCGCCCTTGGCGCTTGGCGCCATTTTTGCTGGCGCCAATTTGGCGCCCGGCGCCATGGTTTTGAATGGCGCCAGAGATGGCGCCAAAATGACGCGATGATAGTTGATTTTTAACTATTTTCAAGTGCCTTATCTTCGGAAATATATGGTTCTCATCGTATTTTGTATTTTACCTATGTAGTTTCTTGCTAACATTGAAACTTTCGGTTCATGTTCATCATTTTTATTCCACATAAACTGCAAATACCGTATTTCCTCGAAATACCCCCCGGGGGGTGATTGTTTCATAGTGGTCCCGAGAGGGGGGGGGGGTTAAACGAGGGGGGGGGTATTTCGAGGGGGGGGGGGGTTATTGTTTCACAAGAAAATTTTTCAAATCCCAGTACGAAATTGTCGTCTGAAACGTACGCAGACGTCAAAAAATACAACAAAAACCGCCATTTATAAGGTTATGTAGACTAATATTAGTATGTAGACAGTATAAACACTGTTCTAACGTGATTACGACATTGTTTTTACCTGTGTTCTGCACTACGCAGAACACAAACTGCAGTATTTGTCATGTACGTTCCCTTTACACTCAATTTGGGGGGGGGGTATTTCGAGGGGGGGGGTGATTGTTTCATAGTGGTCCCGAGAGGGGGGGGGTCAAACGAGGGGGGGGGGTATTTCGAGGGGGGGGGTATTTCGAGGAAATACGGTATTCAGACGCTTCCACACTGATATTCACATGAGGGCTGTTTTCATCAGTTTTGTGTCACTGAAGTGTGAAAACTTCTTTTCTATATGCTAGCATGTAGTAATGAGTGATCATAAAAATATATTTGAAATATTACTCTGAATGCATCTTGTCCTCACCTATTGTAAACACTTTCCAGTCTAACTTATTGCATTTGAATGTCACAAAATTTTCATTTTAAGTTAGCATAAAAAGTAACAGATCAACAAAAACTGATTTGTTTGTGTAGAAATTGCCAGTTCAATGCTACCTGATGTACTCTCGCTGCCATGACAAATCTATGTCCACAATAGACAAAAAGGATTACATTAGAAAAATATAAAATTGTGAAAAATCTGGCAGAATGTAATTTCCACTTAAAAAACTTGCAATTGAAAACGTGCATCTCATGGGAAGAAAAAAAAACACTGATTCCCATACAATTTTTTAATATAGGTACATAAATATATGTAGATAATATTCATGATAATATACAGTTTCTTTGGTGTAGTAGACAGCTTTTAGGCTTTTGAATACATCAGAAAAGTGGTATTACACACTGCTTGTCTACAGATGTGTCTCTGTTCATTTACCTGCTGAAATAAGGACTTTTTTTCTTGGCGCCATTTTGGCGCCCGGCGCCATTGTTGCTGGCGCCCTTTGGCGCCTGGCGCCATTTTTTCAGATGGCGCCATGGCGCCATTGGCGCCTGGCGCCATTTTCTCTGGCGCCCTTTGGCGCCCGGCGCCATCATTTTGAATGGCGCCATGGCGCCATTGGCGCCTGGCGCCATTTTTACTGGCGCTTTTCCATCACTAGGGCAGTCCCAAGCATTGTAAAGTGTCAAATATCATGTAAAATGTCATGCAAAGCGTCAATTGTTATGACAAATGTAAAGTAAAGTGTAAATTGTCATGTAAAAATTAAAGTATCAATTGTCAAGCAAATTGTGTTTGTGTTGCTATACTAATAAGCAAATGTTTTATTTCTAAATCTTATGTTTTGTATCCAAATTATGTTGTTGTTGAATCCAAATTTTATGTGAACATTTTGATACAAAAACATAAGATTTGGATACAAAACATACTATGGATACAAAAACACAAGATTTGTATACACAATCTACTTTTTGCAAGACATTTGTCATGACAATTACCACTTTGCATGATATTTTACAAATCTGCGCAGCACACTCCAGTAGTCCTACTGAAAATGCAAACCATTCTTATCAATAATTGTAACTTTACACTTGCAGCTAGCTAACAATATATACAGCATGCAACTTTTGAAAAGTAAGGGAAAAAATTTGTCACAGGTTTTTCATGTATAGGTCTAATTATAACATTTTTGTGGCCTTGCATGCATGATTCTGATTTTTTGTAAAAATTTTGTACAATTTTAGTAAAATTTTTGTAAAATGTGTCATTTTATTTTATTAATGAATTTTGGGAATAAAATAAAATAAAATAAAATGAAACAATAATAAAATTAAAATAAAATAAAATTTTTATACAATTTTTATACAATTTTACTAAAATGAATTTTTATAAAACCAACCCTGCTCCCAGGTACTTTACATGGAGAAATACGGTACGTGTACAGGTGAGTACAGGTTAGTGATGGAATGGCGCCATGGCGCTGGCGCCATTTGAGGGCGCCAAAGGGCGCCGCGCCATGGCGCCATTGGCGCTTGGCGCCTTTTTTCTGTGGCGCCCTTGGCGCCTGGCGCCAACTTTTTGAAAGGCGCCATGGCGCCCTTGGCGCTTGGCGCCCTTTTCCCGTGGCGCCCTTGGCGCCTGGCGCCCTGCTCTGAAATGGCGCCAAAATAGCGCCAGCATATTTTCAAGGTGAGTGCTGCGTGAATGAAAAAATAAAACAGAGTTTCCGTGAATAATCTAAATTCACGATAAAAGTGGACGAACGGATGTGAGTGGATGAAAATATTTCGTTCAGCGGTTCATCAGACGCGTCTGATGGCTAAGAAGCTGAGAATGATGGACCGTTGACTTTATACATTTGGTGCATACATTTGCAAACTTGTAAATGTATGGATTCAAATCGTCGCAATTCCATTTTCATCCACTTCAAGAAAACAGCCATTGGAAAAAATCTATTCCAAGTGAATAGGTACATCGTTTTATCAAATAACAAATTCATTGTGTTATGTTCTTTAATGTTAAGTACGGTATGCAAAAAAACTGTTGCTCGTCTCGTTTTTGTCGATTACATCCTGGAGAAGTGAATAAAGTATTGACTGTGTGCATTGCAGCACCGGAGAAACATTTTTGGCGCACACAGGGTATCGTATGCACTTAATTATCCTGGCGCCCTTGGCGCCTGGCGCCCTATTTTTCGAATGGCGCCCTTGGCGCTTGGCGCCCTCTTTCCGTGGCGCCCCTGGCGCCTGGCGCCCACTTTTTGAATGGCGCCATGGCGCCCTTGGCGCCTGGCGCCCTTTTTCTGTGACGCCCTTGGCGCTTGGCGCCCACTTTATCAATGGCGCCTGGCGCCCTTTTTTCTGGCGCTTTTCCATCACTAGTACAGGTACTTTACGGGTACAAGTATATGTATTTACCCAGTACTAGATTGTATGTATTTTCCAGGAAATGTACACTCCGGGAAAAATGTTTTTGTGTGCCTGGCCAGGAACAACAAAAATCAATGTCTCCCCAATTAACGTGCGACCTGTGTCGGGATATAAATACATGGCATGAATTCTCGTAGATTAGGGTGCCTTTATGCAACATGTCGATTTTTAGCTTTCTAGGTGCTTTGCTGCTCGTTTGAAGTCAAATTTCCGGTAGTAAAAAGTCTTCCCTATTTTTGTGAAAACATGAACATTTTTGTGAACAAAGTAACGACATGTTAAAACAATGAATAGAGTTGCGTGCAGGTCTTATTCATCATTTTAACGTATTTTTTCTTTGTTGTAATTTTTTCACAAAAACGGGGAAGACTTTTTACTACTGGAAATTTGACTTTGGATTGCCGTCAAACGAGCAGCAAAGCACCTAGAAAGCTAAAAATCGACATGTGGCATAAAGGCACCCTAATCTACGAGAATTCATGCCATGTATATCCCGACACAGGTCGCACATCGATTGGGGAGGCATTAATTTTTTTGTTCCTGGTCAGGGACATTAAAACATTTTTCCCGGAGTGTAATTATTTTTCTATTCCACTACTGCACATTTTATGTGAATATTTCATAAGTACACGTGTGAAATATGCATTCCCAGTTTTCTTGATTTGCAGTTTTTCAATCATGGTTATGGTTGGTAAAATCTCAAAAAATGAAAGAACACGAAAGCTGAAGTATGAAATAAAATGGAAAATGAATAAAATTAGAATAAAAAGTGTACAAAAATTCAAATTTTTGTAAAACTGTACAAAAACCTGTATTTTGTAATATTATAATAAAAAGTATTCTATCTTGTTGCTTAAGTTTCTACCTGTCAATTAGCAGAACTGGTGCCTGGTTGTTACTTTCATTGTTATGATTGAAAAATATTCTATCTGTTTGGTTTATTTTTTGGGTGAGATGGTAAATTTGAATACAACACGCAAAATTATAATAATCATACATGCAACAAAGTGCTTACACACACTAGTTTTCACCGTGACTTCGTGTGAAAACTGAAATGTTTTCAAATGCAAATCAATGAACACAGTTGAATGATTTTTAAAAAAATTGATTGGAATTGAAATTAATAAAAGTTAAAACTTAAAAATTTTAAAACTAAAATACATATAGCATATGAAAAGAGTAAGCTGGATGTCACCATGTGGCCATTTCAGTTTTCACATCAGTCACGGTGAAAACTAGTGTGTGTAGGGCCAAAAAATGTCATGGCAAATTATCAAGGACTTTTCAGTGGGCCCACACAGTAGTTGCCATTGTAAATAAATGTTAACTGAATGTCAACTTTTTCCTTTGTTGTATTCATCTGCATGCTTCTAGCATTCACATAAATAAAATTTAAATAAAATACAATTTTAGTAAAAGGAATTTTACTAAAACCAACCCTGGCCATGTAATTTCAACATTGAGTGCATATTAAAAGTCTATACAATTGAAAACTGCCATATGAGTATCAAAAAAGTTCGAATTTCTGGTGGTGATATTGTGACAGGTATTTGAGAGGCATTGACTCTTATATACCACATTTTATCAAACAGACCCCTGTTGAATGTTAACTCCCCTGAAACTACTTACTTTGGAATGAGCATAATGAAATTGATGCACTGTATTTCTGAGGGGGGGGACTCATCTGAGTGTGGTTTACTATTTTGCCAGAAATTTTTGTGAAGTACATGGGATAGTGTTTTGTGCACAGGAGGCAAACTCACAGCGAACTGAGTCCATAGCGCACAGATGAGAAATGTGCAGTTGGGTTCAGTTTGATTGACATGTGGACCTTGGGCAAGAGGCACAGCCAACGACCAGGTGGCAGTCCCAAGCCCTGTAAAGTGTCAAATGTAAAGTCAAATGTAAAGTCAAATGCCAAGTAAACTGTCAATTGTCATGCAAAGTTCAGTAATAAAATCTTTTCTTTTTTTGTTTTGATTGACACTACTTTGCATTCAACTTTACATTTGACACTTTACAGGGCTTGGGACTGCCCCCAGAGGATATTTGTGTTTGAGATGTGGTGTGTGTTGAGTTCATTGTGTTCACTCATGTCATTGCGCAACTTTTTTTCACTTTACTCATATCTGAAAATCACTTGAGAAAGTGTCAAGTGAAAAAAACAGGCAAATGTGCGTAACGGGCAGATGTGCGAATCAGGCCTGCCCCCTTCAGCTGACCTGAACACCCAAGTAGTGACTTATCAAGATTGGCTGAAACATTAAGTTTAGGGGTTCAGGCTAATCATCCAAAACCTATTCAACTGTGGGAATGCATGTTAAAAGAAAGGAGTGCCAGTACAAATGCAACAGTAGGCTTTTACATACACATTGAATGAAGTCTATGAATCGTCACTCTATGATTCGTTGTAAATACCACATTGATAAATGTTGGCTGAACTTGAAAGAATAAGCTAAAAAATAGCTAAAAATAGAATTGTGGCCTCAAACAGGAGTGTGTCATCAATAGAAGGCAGTAAAAATAGTCGTTCTAGAAAAATAAATTTAAAAAATTTGAACACTTTTTTAATTTAAACTTTAAATTTAAACACGCTGGCAGCATAAATGTCTCTGTTCTGCACAAAATGCTAATCATATGCCCACGCTGCAATTGTTGTGGGATTGTTCCAATGGAATGTGTACAAAAATATGCACAAAAGGATCGTGCACAGTCCCTGTTATGAACTGGAACTCTGATCAAGGCATGCGGCAGTGATTGTCACCGCGGTGACGTGTCATTTTGTGGCCGTGACGCCCGAATGGCCCCACACACGTTAGTTGACATCGACACCAAATGTCAACTGGTTCCGTTCCCAATTCAAAGCTTGCGTTTAAACATAATTCTTCGGTTCTTCAGCAAGCTTTGAATTGGGATCGGCACCAGTTGACATTTGGTGTCGATGTCAACTAGCGTGTGGGGGCCCAATGTCACCGTCACTTGTTTCGTCACTGGATCCTCTTAGAACTACTGCTTTTGGGTACTTGAAAAAACATATTCTTTGCTACAAATATCACAAAAATTTCTGACGAAATAACCCCCTCGTTTAACCGCCTCAAAATTTTCACTGCGGAATACGGTATTTCCACTGTTTTCTTATCTCATTTAATCACATCGATGTTCCAAATAGTGGGCATTGTATCATGCAACAGGGTTGTTATGTAAAAAGCCACTACTTACTGTATTTCCTCGAAATACCCCCAGGGGTTTATTTTTTCAGAGTGAGAATTTTGAGGGGCTGAAACGAGGGAGGTTTTTTTCGAGGGGGTTATTATTTCGCCAGAATCTTTTCGAACTCCCAGTATTTTACTAATTTGTTGTTTGTAACGTACGCAGACGTAGAAAAATGATACAATAAGCACCATGTATAAGGGTCTACAGATCTATATAAGTATTTATGTAAACACCTTCCCGATCCAGTCCGGCCCCCTAATTTTATATTCACTTCGCATTCCCTATTAATGGTTGTGGGAGGGGTGGAAAGCTAATACTTGTGGGATATAAAGGTGCAACCCCCACTACCCCTCATGAATGAATGGGGCAGCGGCGACTCACTATAGAGAGGGTCGTCGTATATGTGAAAAAAATTTGCGGTGTTTTCACTGTCCCGCACAGGTCCTGCCACCACTTTATTTCTTACACTGCGGGTGCCGTACCTCCAAAGTGGGAGGGGTATGAATCTAAAATTTTGGGAATGTGTCGCTAACACCCATCCCCCTACTAAACACTGGCCAGGTGGTTTTTGGCAACTCACCAATTTCGTGGCGTTTTCACTATCCCACACAGGTCCGGCCCCCAGTTTTTTTCTTACGCTACGACATGAAAAAGGGGCGTCAGGCGCCAATAACGCCACAGGAAATAGGTGTGATGGCGCGACACCGCTTGGCTACCTCAGATGGCCATGGTGCCATGGCGCCATTCCGTCACTAACATTCCACAAACACCCACCCCCTAAGCAGCAGATAAGAAAAAGAACTTTTGCAAATTTTGAAATGCATTTTTTGCTTTTATATTTTTACACACTTCACACACTGGTTTACGATGATTTTAAGAGGGGGGTGTAACGTTCCAAGCTGTGTAAAAAGTTAACCTCAAAAACGCCTCCATTAGAAAATTTACTTGGGGTGAACTTTATGATGTCAAAATTACGCCATCACACACAGCAAAAAATGGGTTTGTGAAGTGTGAAGAAGCTCTGTGAAGACACTTCCATTCACTTCCACACACTTCACGAAGTTTTTGGTGAAGTGTGTTCCACTCACTTCACCTAGCTTCATGAAGACCGAAATTCGTGAAGTGCACTTCACGAACCTTTGCAGCATACTTTGCATGGTTTGTGAAGTGCCGTGAAGCGTCTGAAATGCAGTGAAGTGTCTTCATGCCAACATTGCGCGTCTGCGTGAAGTCACTTCAGGACACTTCACCGCGCATCACACACCCATTTTTTGCTGTGACAGGAACAAAAATTGTCAAAATTGTCAATTTTAAATTAACCCCAAGTAAATTTTCAAATGGAGGCATTTTTGGGGTATAGTTCTTTACGCAACTTGACACCTTAAACATTCTTCTAAAAAACACCCTAAACCAGCGTGTCAAGTTTGTCACAAAATAAAAGCGAAAAGTGCCTTTTAAAATTTAGGGTTTGTAAAAGGGAATAAATTTTGAGGTGTTGGGATTGGTGATGGAATAGCGCCATGGCACTGGCACCATTTGAGAAGGTCATTAGCACTTAGCGTCACTTTTATGTGGTGTTATTGGTGCCTAATGCCCCTTTTTCAAGCCGTAGTGTAAGAAATAAACTGGGGGCCAGACCTGTGCGGGACAGTGAAAATGGGGCAAATTTTTTTCACATATACGGCGACCCCCTCTATAGTGAGTCGCCGCTGCCCCATTTATTCATGAGGGGTAGTGGGGGGGTTGCACCTATATACCACACAAGTATTAGCTTTCCACCCCTCCCACAACAGAAGGTAGGGCATGCGAAGTGAATAAAAAATTAGGGGGCCGGACTTGATCAGGAAGGTGTTTAATTGGTAAATACACACCATGTTCTAACGTAACAAGGTCATTGTTTTTAGCGTATGATTACAACCCAGATTACAAACTGTAGCTATTGTAATTTACGTTCTCTTTACACTCAATTTGGGGGGGGGGGTATTTCGAGGGGGAGGGTTATAAATTCATAGTGTCCATTTTGAGGGGGGGGGGGGATTTCGAGGATATACGGTAGTTATATAAACGGCCGCCAGCACCACAGCAAGCCATGTGACACATTTTCCTTTGGCGCCATGCAAATCGTTATTCCCTTGCATCATCGAAAAATGGCGCCAAGCGCCATGACGTTTTCATGAACCCCAGCACCAAACAGGAAAAAATAGTTCCGACCGCAAATGGTGCCATGTAAAAATGGCGCCAAAAATATCACCTTGGCGCTTTACCTTTGAATCGAGTGGCTATGAGCTGGAGTCGGCAACGCGTGGCGCTTTCTTATAGAACCTAGGTTTCAAACGATATCGCTTTTCTATATCAATATTCGATATACCGTATTTGCTTGAATAATCCCCCTGGTCTCTGGGGGATTATTATTTGGTCAGACTTGTGAGGGGGGAACTATTCGAGGGGGGGGGGGAATTATTATTTTGTCAAAAATTTTCAAGCATGTTTGTATCAACGTAGTTTCACGAATTCTAAATACTTTATAAACACAATAATGTGCCATTTCTGTTCAAATTGGGCAAAACAAATTGATCAACCCTCTTTAAGGGGGGATTATTCAAGGGGGGAATTTTTTTTCCTCACTCGTTTTACAGGAGGTGATTATGCGAGGGGGGAATTATTCAAGGTGGGGGGAACTACCGTGTTTCCTCGAAATGCCCCCCCCCCCATCGAAATATCCCCCTCAAAATGGGCACTATGAATTTCTAACCCGCCCCTCTAAATACCCCCCCCCCCAAATTGAGTGTATAAGGAATGTAAACGACAAAAGCTGCAGTTTGTCATCCGGGCAATGCAGAATACACGTGAAAACAATGACTGTACTATTTTAGAAAAGTGTATACTCTGATGACATTACGCCGTACATTTTTCCGGAGGAAACACTCCATCATGACGTGATCACTTTCGTCGCCATCACTTCGTCGTCATCACGCCTTCCATAAGTTCTCGGCTGGCCGTCTGCCAGCCGAAGACATAACCCCTATCTGTTTGTAGAGTATCGTATGGGGTTTTTTGGTTTTTTGGTGGGGTTTTTTCAGGTATTTCGAGGGGGGGGGGGGGTAATTCGATGGGGGCTTTATTATTTCGCCAGAATTTTTTTGAACTCCCAGTACTAAAAAATTACGCAGACGTAGAAAAATGCAACAAAAACCACCATGTATAAGAGTCTACAGCCTCATAACAGGCTCATAACAGCCTACAGGTATAAACACTGTTCTAACGTGATTCCAACTTTGTTTTAACGTGTGTTCTGCACTACGCAGAACACAAACTGCAGTATTTGTTATGTACGTTCTCTTTACACTCAATTTGGGGGGGGGTATTTCGAAGGGGGGGGGTGATTGTGTCATAGTGGTCTCGAGAGGGGGGGGGGTATTTCGAGGAAATACGGAAAGTACGTATAGACGTATAAACAGTGTTCTAACATAACCCAAACCCGGGTCGTGGGGTGCCAGTGTTTTGTTTTTCGGTGTTTTTGGCAATGTTGTCTGAGCTCACTCTATAGTAAGGTTGTAAGTAGCTTAGGTGTTTTCTCTATATATTCCCTCGCCAACTGTGTTTACAATGCGCACCAAAACTCACCTATTAGGACCGCAAATAGGAGTAGTCGATGGGTATGATTTGTGTATTTTACTTGCATTTGGCTTTTGTGGTCTGAATCAAGTATACCTATTTGATATTTGATAACTCAGTCATTGTTTTTAACGCGTTTCTGCGTTTCCCAGATAACAAATTGTATCTTTTGTCATTTACGTTCTCTTACGTTTACACTATTTGGGGGGGGGGGGAGTTTATAAACTCATAGTGTCCATTTTGAGGGGGGGGTATTTCGAGGATATACGGTATATACAGTCTACATACTTAAAAGAACTCTATAGAGTCTTATACATGGCGGTTTTTGTTGCATTTTTCGACGTCTGCGTACGTTTCAAGCGACAATTTAGTACTGGGATTTCAAAAAAGTTCTGGCGAAATAAACCCCCGTCTAAATACCCCCCTCGTTCAACCCCCCTCAAAATTTCCACTCTGAAAAAATAAACCAAAGGGGGGTAATTCGAGGAAATACGGTATTCAAGCAAATACGGTAGGTATTTTTTCTGAAGCTCCGTATTGGATATCGATACGATATGTAAAATCGATATTCGATCTTTTTTTCAAAATTTACAATCTTCATATTCAATATTTGATATTCGAAATTACGAAAT
Source organism: Sphaerolaimus hirsutus (assembly GCA_964036195.1). Taxonomy (NCBI): domain Eukaryota; kingdom Metazoa; phylum Nematoda; class Chromadorea; order Monhysterida; family Sphaerolaimidae; genus Sphaerolaimus; species Sphaerolaimus hirsutus. Next base: position 32,386,138 of record OZ038450.1, on the reverse strand, counting down.
AGTCGAAATTACGAGCTAGCGCCAAAGCAAAAAGCGCCATGGCGCTTTTGGCGCTTGGCGCTACTTTCCAGTGGCGCCATTGGCGCTTGGCGCTACCATTTTTGAAAGCGCCAAAAAAGCGCCAGGGTGATAATTGCGCCGCGGTGTTCATGTGCCTTATTGCCTATTTTCAGCAATTTTTGGCCATGTATGTGCTTATTTTACATACCGTATTACCTCCAATATAAGGCATCCCTCTAATATAAGGTACCCTCTAATATAAGGTATAACTTTTGGCTATTTTGAACGCGACGAAATAAATATAAGGTACCCTCTAATATAAGGCATACCTCTAATAAAACACAGCTGGCTGCGTGCCAAAACACGCAAAATAATAAAAACGGTTGCTAAACATGGCGGAAAATGATGAAAATGGTACCGAAGGGCACTGCAATGACTCTTCGTCAACTTCCGCCGCTGAAAAGTGTGTCAGTTTACAGCGGCACTATTCACTCGAAGAGAAACTTCGAGTTGTTGACCAGACGAAAATCTGGCGAAAAAAATTGAAGGTAACCTCTAATATAAGGTACCCTCTAATACAAGGTATAACTTTTGGTTCTAAAAATCTGACAAAAACAATATAAGGTATACCTTATATTAGAGGTAATACGGTAGGTATCTTACTCAGATATGTAATTTAGCTATTTTTACCCTGTTATCTCACAGTTTGCACTTTAAATCTTGAAATAGCCAATAGATTGAAATGCTGCAACCCCCAACCCCCAGACAATCTTTTAGCTTCTACCACTTCAGAGAGGCAATTTGCTATCTTTTTGAACCAGTCTTAGTTACACTTGTGTGTTGAGCAAGAAAACTTATTGATTTCCATTATTTGACCATTTTTGTGTTTTTAGAGGCAATACAAGTTATTGAAAGTGAAGAAAATAGTAGTTTCTCTCACCTGTATCATTAAAGGCAATATCATTTTGGCGCTGGCGCCATGGCCCCCTGGCGCCTTTGGCGCTTGGCGCTAAGGTCCAGAAAAGCGCCATGGCGCTTTTGGCGCTTGGCGTCATTTTGCTGTGGCGCCATTGGCGCTTGGCGCTAGTTCCGGAAAAGCGCCATGGCGCTTTTGGCGCTTGGCGCCAAAAGTCTGGCGCTTTTTACATCACTATAGTCGATATTCAATATTCGAGTTTTGATATTCGATATTAAGAAATAGTCGATAGGTATTCAATATTCGAGTTTTGATAATCGATATTAAGAAATAGTCGATAGGTATTCAATAATCGATACGATATGTTGTTTGAACCATAATAGAACTCCAACCATTTACAGATTTTCTTTGAAAGAAACTTAGTGCTCTAAATTCATTTGACAGTATGCTTCGAGTGCTTCTTTCAGTCGTGACAATGGTTGTTTGCACGGCGGGTAAGTGATGTACATCGGCAGTCCCGTTCCCTGTAAAGTGTCAAGTGTCAAGTGTCATGCTATGTTGACAAAAATTAGAAAAAAATTATTGAACTTTCGCCATTTTTGTACAAAATGACAGATTTGTATGACATTTTACATAAAATTTGACGTTTTACTTTAAACTTTGCATGACTGGCACCTGCCACTGGTTGGTGCCACTCGTAGACGGCAAAATGTCATGATAAATTTAATTTTTTTACTGGTCATTTAATGACATTTCACATGACGTTGGCACTTTTCATGACATTTTACATCATTCTGACATTATTCATGACCATTTAAATTTTATGAGGTCTGAAGTGGGTCCATAGAGTTTTTTATCCAATTTAGCTGCTCAAAAATTGACAAAAATGCAATAATCACCACTTAATTTGTTGTCGTTTTTAGAATTTGACAATTGCATCCCCGTGCCTCGAGGGATATGCAAATTTGAGATCGAGGGCGTTGATGAAAACACGTGTTTCGACAACCTGTGCCTAGGCTCCCCAGGTTAATTGATTTTTCACAAGCCCTAGTATAAATTACTGACGTAAATGTGTCAGGATTTTGGCGCCAAACATCACAAATAGAATTGAATTGAATCGCGGCACTTTTACAACCCCCAGCTCCAAAGTTCCGATGGTCCAGTCCATAGCAAAACATTATCAAGTGCCAAAAAAGTGCCATAGTGGTTTTTGCTTTGCACCAGTACCATTTCATCTCTGGCACTATGCAAAAGTATTTACATAGCGCCAAGTGCCAAAAGCGTCATGGGACTTTTCCAACCCTAGTACATACCGTATTTCCTCGAAATACCCCCCCTCGAAATACCCCCCCTCGTTTGACCCCCCCCCTCTCGAGACCACTATGAAACAATCACCCCCCTCGAAATACCCCCCCCCAGATTCAGTGTAAAGAGAACGTATACATGACAAATACTGCAGTTTGTGTTCTGCGTAGTGCAGAACACACGTTAAAACAATGTTAGAATCACGTTAGAACAGTGTTTATACCATCTACGTACTAATATTAGTCTACAGGAGTCTATACATGTCAGTTATTGATACATTTTTCTACCCCAGCGCACATCACAAAACACGGATTTTTGTACTAGGATTTCAAAAAAAATTCCTGTGAAATAATAACCCCCCCTCGAAATACCCGCCCCCCCCCCTCGTTTAACCCCCCCCCCCCCTGGGGCCGAGTGCCAAGAGCATTAGGGCACTTTTTGTATTGGTGAATAGTGCTAGGCATCTGTAGTGATGTTAAACGCACCGGGAAAAGTGGTATTTACCGCACCTCACCAGCACCTTTTCCGATGTATGAGAAGGACATCTAGCAATCTGGGCACCGGCCAAAAAATGGCACCACACTAGCACCGGTGCTACCTTATTTCCTCGAATTACCCCCCCAGGGGGTTTATTTTTTCAGAGTGAAAATTTTGAGAGAAAAACGTGAAAAATGCAACAATAACCATCATTTATAAGTTTTTACAGCCTTATATAAGGATGTAGATGGTATAAACGATGTTCTAACGTAACACAGTAAGTGTTTTGAACGTCTGTTATGCATTTCCCGGACCACAAAATCATAGTGCCCATTTTGAGGGGGGGGGGGTATTTCGAGGAAATACGGTATTTTGAAAAATTGGCACCGGCACCAGCATGGCAGCTCGGAAAATCGCGACGGCACCGCACCGGCGGCACCGGTGCCTTCGGTACCCAGCACTGGTGTCCCGGTGCCTTTACATCACTAGGCATCTATGAAGTTTTTACGCCACTAGTGTAAATGTTCTAATTTTTGAAATCATCTTTGAACTGCAGAAAGTAGGCCGTGCAACCACCACGTGTGTCCATATGGAGAGAGGTGTCTGCACACTAAGTACGATGGGTTGCGAGATATACAGTACTACATATGCACTTCTGGTTAGTCAACTGTGTATACATGTATAATTCAACTGAGGTGATGTTCACATGTTTTTTTGTGTGTTGAAATTTGTGTAATGGCGGAAGAAAACCCATGTGAACAGCGCACCTAAACAGCAACAATTAACGATGGCAAACCCCCCAGAAAAAAAAGTTTTTAAGTGTTTTTTCTAAAATGTATTTTCGAATTTTCGATTTTTTTCTCAAAATAATTTTCGAATTTAATTTTCGAATCTTTTTGGGCAATTTTCGAATTTAAAAAAAAAAAATTGAATTTGAAGCTTTAAAGCAGTATTTGGATAGTTTCAATGTTTTTGATAGCTTTTTAACTTTTTTTCACATGTGATTTACCTTAGTTTGGCTAAATTTAGCACAAATATGTTCTATTTTCAGAGCTTCCATGACTTTGACACTTTGCATGACATTTTACCGGGCATTTTAAAGGGTCTGAAAGTGGCACATGTTGGACATTGCTCTGTTCAAACAATGTTCAACAATAACTCAACATCTATTTTTTGATGAAGTTGCATCTGTTTTAGCGGAAGTCAATAGAATTCGGTTTGATCAGTGCATTCCTAAATGGATGTGACTGTGTCCGCCATGGATGCCATCCCAACGTTTTTGATGTTGTTTTTAATTTAAATTTACGCTTTTTCAGACTCAGCGCACATCCATAATTGATTAATTTATAATGTTAAACTAAAGAATGTGTTTTGTGGCCTGAAATTCTGTAAAAAAATCGAAAATAATCTTCGAATTTTTGAATTTTCGAATTTTTTAAAAAATAGATCGATTTATGTGTTTTTTTCCAGGGGTGAAATTTTTTTCGAAAATTCCAGAAAAATTCGAAAATGTTTCCAAATTTTCAAATCTTTTTTTTGCCATCGTTAGCGACAACTGAGAAAATGACAATGGGTGAGTTAACGCGGCTGCGCAGCGCACTGCAGCGGAACCTGCGCAATGGACGAGGTCTGTCTGCCCGACCACAATGGCGTGATGCATTGTAAATCCGTCTGGAACACTGTCAACGCTTTCTACGATGGCAACAATCGCAATGGTTGGTTCCACGGTTGTTAAAATACTGGTATTTTTGGAAAGCGTAAGCGTAAATGTACTTTCCAAATTTTTAGAATGGATACCAAAGCTTAAGATATTTTTAAAATACCTAGGAAAGCCTAAAAATTCATTTAGAAGGTGCACTGGCTGTTAAGATTGGAAAACACCACTGTTCTCACCTTTAGGTGAAATAATAATCTATTCCAAGCATTATATCCATGCATAATTTGAGCAAACAGCGGAAGTCTGGAGTTTTGCATTCCATAACTAGATAAGACTTTGTGATGTCAATGGCAGTGACATTCATTGTCATCGTAATCTATTATTTTCTGTATAAACGACAGACCACACGCTGTGCATTTTTTGACACTCCATCATGAAGTCGCCATAATTTAAAATTGGCTATTTACACAGGCCCCGGCTGGGGACCGGTCCCCAGCAAAAAAATCAAATTGTCAGAAGTCAGTAATCTGTGTGTATGGGTTGATTGCATGTAAATTAGGTTAATTCACACCAAATTTGCATGCACAAAATTTCTGCAACATGTTTACTTACACACACCCAGGCATATTTTTTTGGGGTGTGCAAAATTTATTTTGATTTGGCTCAAATTTGGCATGCATGTACTGCTTCACTTAGTTGGTCAGCATGCCAAATTTCAGCTCAGGGCGATTAGTGAATCCTATTTTATTTACCCTATAATTTTCATCAATCACTGTATTTTTGTATAGTGATTGAAATCCTGCTGGGGACCAGTCCCCACTGAAATTTGGCATGCGAACTCACTAATGCTGCAATTACAGCTCGGGCGTAAAATTGACTGGGCATAAAATTAATTTTGGTTGTAAAATTAATTACATGTAAATGGATAAAGATATGGTGTTGTAATTTCAGTCAAAGAAAGCGCACATGCAGATGTTGCTTGTGTCCAAAGCTCATCAGTTTATTTTAATTGTACTGGGAGTTATAGTAGCACACAGGCCAGTACGACAATCACAAGTGAACAGTCCACAATGAATACTGAATAAACACAACAACACCAGCTGGCTGCCACATGGAGCTGAGGGACCCCAAAACAATTCTCTTAACTGGTGCTGTGACAAATGGAACAAGAGACCTGACAGTGAAACAACAGAGCACAGCTCAGTGAACAACACAACTGGCCAACAACGACCAACCCTTCAACAACAACCCAAACACAACAAGCACAACCAACTCCAATACAACATCAGCAAACACCACCTGCTCAACAGTCAAGCGCAACCAGCTGCTGACTACAACAGGCAGTCTCACAGAGCTGCAAAAACAACTGCAGAAGCCTGAAATGGTGCCAGACACAGAGAGATGGCATCCACACACCAACACAACCTGCACCATTCAGTGGGTCACACAGAGGGCCACCAGCACAACTGGTTCTGTAGTGTATTAGCCACACAGACACTGGCAGCAGAAGCAAGCTGTTCATGGCAGTCAATGGTGTTACTGGGAGGGCAGAACCCACCAGTTTCTACAGATTTTAAACTGTAGTCAATGGATCCAGAATCCATCAACCAGGCAAATAGTGCAATTACACAAAAACAACAGAGAGCAGTGACAGGTGATGTATGAACTCGATCTTGAGTATTTGGGCCAAATACTTTTTGTGCCCCCTAGGAGTTGAGTATGTGATTGTGAGTGATCACTTCCATTGAGTGACATCCCATTTGAGGGCTGTATAAGTAGCACACAGGCCAGTACGACAATCACAAATGAACAGTCCACAATGAATACTGAATAGACACAACAACACCAGCTGGCTGCCACATGGGGCTGAGGGACCCCAAACCAATTCCCTTAACTTTATGAATTTTGGTACAAATTTTTTTAACTTTACGCCCTAATTTTACGCAACTTACAGCGCATAATTGAAAAAATTGTGCTAAAATTCATAACTCCCAGTACGATTAAAATAAACTCATGAGCTTTGGACACAACAAACGTCTGCATCTAAGCTTTCTTTGACTGTAATAACAATGTCATATCTTTATCCATTCATCTTTAATTAATTTTATGCCCAAAATCAATTTTACACCCAGTCAAAAAACAGGGTCACGTGCACTGAATTTTACGCTTTCCCAGTACCCCCAGGTAATTTGGTCATAAAAGCGTAACAAAACGTATGGGTATTTTTCCAAAGCATAAGCATAAGCGTTTGTTTCACTACCCAAATACTCGGGTATTTCGGGTAAGTGTAAATACGCTTTCACAACTCTGGTCAATATTCGCAGCGGCTATCACAGAAAGTGTAAATACAACTCGCAGGTAGATTGGTGATGTGCACCAGCCACCAGGACTGCTATTACTACCGCGAGCCGGTCGAGTGGTACTGCTGCATGGACAAGGAGAACTTTGGCCACAGATGGAATGGGTTTGTTTTGCATAAAAATGTGAAACCACATTTGTATATATATATATATATATATATGTATATGTATATATATATATACCGTATTTCCTCGAAATACCCACCCCCCCCCCCCCCCTCAAAATACCCCCCTCAAAATGGGCACTATGAATTTGTGGTCTGGGAAATGCATAACAGATGTTTAAAACACTTACTGTGTTATGTTAGAACATCATTTATACCATCTACATCCATAAGAGTCAGTCTACGAGTCAGTAGCCAAAAGTTGGACACATCGAAAAAAATTTTATTTTCTAAAATTGTTGCTTGTATAACACTGATAAAAAAATGATATTTCATTTTTTCTGTTTCCTCTTACATATTGCTAAATTGAGCATTTTAGCACGGAATGGTGACATGAGGTAATTGCATCACAACTGAGGCCAAAATTAAGGAGACGTAACGGCTATATTTTATACCGTTGCAAAGCTGAGAACATCCTCTTTCAGAATCCACAGCCTCTAAAGAGGCTTGCATTAGCATTTTTATACCTAAGATGTGCTGACCGTGGCAAAATGAATGGATAAAGAAATACAGAGAATTGATAATTAGGCTCATATTCGCACATTTACTTATTTGCACTGTTTTACCTTTTCATGCACTATATTTATTTACCACGCAAAATATCAAAATATATTTCCTGCACTATATTATTTATCCATGGAGAATATTTAATTAGGAAAGTGTTTTATGAGTAATAGATATGTTTATGTGAAATATTTAGGTTAAAAAGTCAAATATGTTATTATTAGGTGTATTAACATAAAATTAGGCTCATTCAACTCGCCGTAATTTTCTGATCATGATTATATATACATTTACATGGTTTACTTACAGTTTACAAAAGTCAAATCTTGTAATTATTTACGTGCCGCGTAATTATCTAGGCCAGCGTCCTAATAGAGAAATGATGCCCTGCGTGCAACTAGCATTTACTGTACAAAGCCCTTCACATAGGCATAATTGTCATAACCCTGCTCACAACTATTTATATTTACTTAATAATTATAATACCCTGCTCAATCGAATATATTATAGACTCTGCTCAATTACAATACCCATTTACCTCGAATAAGTCCCAATTTTGCTAGATTATTTAACATACGTTTCCAAGAAGTGATTATTATTATCATGTTGAATATACCTTATTCTATTTACGTCATTAGGAACATTTGCACTACTATTTACAGTTTCAAACCCTATTTTATTAGTTCCAATGTGCGTCAATGTTTTCTGACAAATTGAAGCAAATTAGTAAATCGGCCGAGTTTGCCGACTTCGCGCCTCTCAAGATTAATAGTTTTCTATTAGCCCAATTTGTACCTGGTATTTCTTTACCATAATTATTTGAATGTATGCACGCGTAAAATAAGCCAACTGTTTCGGTCAAATGTGTTTTTATGTGTTTATTTGTGGTTTATTTGTGCATTTGTATTAGGAAATTACTGTAACTGTTTTTCTATACATGATTTCCGTGTCTTAGCTACTTTGGAAGTTTTTACTTCAGTCTGCGGACCCCAAGCTTCTGAACGAAAATAAGCTAGCGAAAGAAACTTCGACTAGGAAGCTCGCTAGGCTTTGCGCTTTTATATGTGGCTGTATCTGATCAAATAAAGTACCTGAAACAATATTGAACCCCTTTCAACACGCAACTACGAAATAAACTCAACTTGGCTGTCGACAAGTGGACGTTCGGCTACAACGGGAAATCAACCACTCTAAAGGCCGTTTCTCACTACGGTCTTGGAGCTGCTGGATTCGGTGGTAGAAGACGCTGACTTCGGTGGCTTCATCACATGGCGCAGCGAGCAGGGTGATTGCATGACATTGTGCTATCACCAAGCCGGAACGGACATTGTGCGGCAGTTGGCAGAACTTCAAAAGTCCTGCTGAACATCAATTGGCCTTGGCTGAGCGTTGGCTGTTGATTTGCAGACAGCATTGTGCCAGAGTCACGGCACTCCTGTCTACATCTTGGGAGCGGTTCTACGCTCACGCGCGGAGGACACTGGAGTTCTGACAAGCCTGTCAGGATTTCAGGCAGCTTTCACCAGTGTTCTAGCAAGGTGCTAGACGCTGGGCGGCACCGGCATTTGACAAGGAGTCATTGTCGGACGGTGGTCAAACTTTCGCTGGACGCTCCTGGACATCCGGACGCCAGTGACCGCTCGCACGTCCTTCCTATGCCAAGGGAGGGTGACCTGACGGAGACAGGATCGCCACAGAGCCACGCTAGTCAAAGGGCTGTTTTTGGGCATTCGCGGAGGTCCCTCGCTCCACTGGGTAAGAGTGGACTCATACCTCGGAAGTGCAAAAGTAGGGGTATCAGTGTACAAAGGGCTGTAGCTGACAGAGGGCTGTAGCTGACAGAGAGTGGATTTGAAAACCAAGTATTAGGATACTTGGTAGCGTGTAGGAGCTTTGCGGAGCTCCCATCAAATATACACGCTGTGCCTGCTCGGTACCATCAGATCAGACAGCATAAAAGTGCCAGAAATTCTGCATTGCACAGGCGCAATTGCAGAGCAGTGTACAGAAACACTGCCCAGAATCAGAAAGTGCACCAGAGTGCACAGAAACGTGTCACAGGTGACACGGCAAGCGCAGCACTGCGCACAGCGGCACAGGAGCCGCTCAGGAAAGCAAGTGGCCGGCGTGGTCACAAGGCACACAGGCGTGCCAGAAAGAGCGCCAGAGCGCTCAGAAAGAGTGTGTACGGACCCTCTTTGGGCGCACACTGCTGGGCAAATAAATTGTTTATTGTCCAGGTGGATTTGACCGGTGTGTTGAAGTCAACGCGTGTAAACAATCACGTCAGGGGCTTTAGGAACACACCTGGTGCCAGTGCAGTAAAGGTCAACGCGTGAGAACACGTCAGGGGCCTGTAGGACTGCATTGGTATTGTGCGAAGCACAACAAATCCGTGGTGCACAGAGCACTGCACAGAAAGACGCAGAGAAGCGTCACAAGCGTCACAGGAGACGCACTATAAAGAGAATCAGTAAAGAAAAAATCATCAGCAAAAATGGTTTCACCAACGGGTCATATCAGAAAGACCCTGGGGCCAGCAAAGCACAGGGTGGAGAGCAGATTGGCAAGAGAATTTGCCAAGTATGACCTGGAACTATTTGCGGAAGCATCAAAGGATGATAAGAGAACAGAGATGAGAAGAGTGATTGCAACTATCAAACAGGAGGGTGCAAAATTGGAAAGTGCAATGACTGCAGTGAGAACTCAATTTGACGCATGGAGGGACATCGTCAAGGACATTGACGAACCCGACCAGTTGGAACAAGAACAGAAGATATACCAAGACTCATATGAGGAATATGCAAATATGTCAGACTTGGTGACACAGAAAATGGCAGCCATGAATGTATACATCGAAGAGTTGCAAGACATGATCCAGCAACAGAGCGGAAATACCATGTATGAAGTCAATACAGCATTCATACAGCAGATGGCTGCCCAGATGGCTCTGACAGCTCAGGGAGCTGCTCCGGGGGCCAGTTCAACCAATGCAACCACAGCAAAGAGCGTCAAATTACAGAAACTGGAAGTGGAACAGTTTACTGGGGAAATTGTCAAATTTCGATCATGGTGGCAAATGTTCGAATCCCACATCCACAATCGGACAGATTTGGAGGACATTTCCAAGTTCTCATACTTGAGGAGCTTGCTGAAAGGCTCAGCATTTGGCATGATCAGTGGATTGAGTGTGACAGCAGAGAATTATGCACCCGCAATTGCAATGCTCAAGAAGAGATATGACCAGCCAGTTGTGGTCAGAAACACGCTGATGAGTAATATCATGAAGTTGCGACAGGCCAGGAATACCTGTCAGGATATGAGAATTTTGTTTGATGCAATTGAAAGGCTGCTCCAGCAGTTGGAGTCACTGGGTGAATCAGTGGAACATCCAATGCTGTTGAGCCAGCTGCAACAGAAAGTGCCACCCGAGGTTCTCAGAGAAATCCAGAAGGAACAGGGAACTGAGGAAGCCTTGACGGTGGAAAATTTCAGAAAGCTGTTTGGCAAGCAGCTAGCGCTCAGTGAGGCTGTACAGCACGCACAGCAAACTGAGGCACCAGTTCAGCAATCGCGCCAAGGGTTTGGGAATAATCCCCGCGCACAGCAATTCAATAATCGGTTTCAAGGCAATGGGAACCGATTCAGAGGGCCAGAGAACCCAAGGACCAGCACAGGGAGCATGTCTGTGATCCAGAATGGACAGAGTGCACCACAGGCTGGATTCATGAATCCTGGGAGGCCGTGTGTGTTCTGCAATGACACACAGCAATTACACTTTAATGATAAGTGTCCAAAGTTTAAAACTGCCAGAGAAAGGAGAGTGATTTTGTCAAAGGCAGAGCGATGCCTGAGATGCCTGCAGAAAGGGCATTACATGAATCAATGTCAATTTACGAGAAGTTGCTTCTATTGCAAGTCCAATAGGCACCACACTGCGGTGTGCCCAGAGAAATTTGGTGACAATGGCAATGGAAACGCTGGACGGCAAATTCCAGCATTCAGAGCGAATGGTCAACAGAATGGCCAGCAAGCAGCAAACAATGGCAGAAAGTCTGTGCCGACAGCCGGTCGACCAGCACAGAGCCAACAGAGAAAGGCCACAGTGAATTGTGTCACTGTGGAAGAAGCTGGACCAGAAATGGTAGAGACAGAAACCATATCCAGCACAGTGGTTACAGAACCAAATACAAAGCAACAGAATACGTCAGTGAACCTGTCAGTAAACAGAAATATGTCAATGCTGATGACAGCCAGAACCGTGATTGAGGCTTCAGAAATGGATACAGAGATGGAGCCTGAACAGCCACCACTACAGATTCAAGCATTCCTGGACACAGGATCCCAGGGAACATACATGTCAGAGAAAGTGGCCAAGAAACTCAATTTGAAGAGTACAGGTGAACACCACATCCAGGTGTACACATTCGGAAATGAAAAGCCGCACTATAAAGTAGTACAGCAAGTGGAATTCAGAATGCGACTCAGAAATGGCCAGAAAGTTGATATGGTGGCTGATGTGGTCCCGACATTGACCACAGAACAAGTCAAAGTGCCTGTGTCAGAACAGGACGAAAAGTATCTGCAGAAGTACTTCCCAGATGAGAGTTACTTTGCAGACAGAATTCCCAAAGGAAAAGGGACAGAGTGCAAGTTCAAGCCAGACATTATAGTAGGCTTGAATTATTTCTGGGACTTGATGTCCAGAAACACCAGCACCACCAGACTTCCGTCAGGATTGTATGTCATTCCATCAGAATTGGGATTGCTGATGGGAGGTGGGCAGCTGACGAGCAACAGAAATCAATGGACCACGGATGGCGCATATCCGGTGGTGGTCAACACAATTGTGCATCAAATTCAGAGAGAAAAGTGGTACGAGGAAGCACCGTTGTCAATTGCTCCTGTACCAAATGTCAAAGATATGGATAGACTGGATACCATTGGCATAATGGACCAGCCAGACCTCGTCGAGGACGATGAGGCTATCAAGCAATTCAATGAGAGTGTACAGAGAAACCCAGATGGACGGTACTCTGTAAAGTTCATGTACAAGCCAAATTTGCATGAACTACCAGACAACAAGGCAATGGCGTTCAAAAGGTTCAGATACCTCACCAACAGGCTCAAGAGAGACCCAGAATTACTGGAGAAAATTCAGACAATCATGAAAACGCAAGAGGAGCAAGGGGTGATTGAAAAAGTTCAAGAGGATATTATGGATGGCAGAAAGTTCCATATATTGCCTCATCAACCAGTGATAACGCCAGAGAAAACTACCACAAAGGTCAGAGAGGTATATGATGCCTCAGCGAAACCGCCAGGCATGCCAAGCTTGAATGAGTGCATGTACCGCGGTCCAGTGATACTACCACAGCTGGTAGGGATGCTGATGCGATTCCGGATGCATGGAATCGCCCTGGTCGCAGACATAGAGAAAGCGTTTCTGCAGATTAGTCTGCAGGACAGTGACAGAGATGTGACAAGATTTCTGTGGTACAAGGATCCCACGAAACCATCCATGGAGGACAACATTCAGATTTACAGATTTGCCAGAGTACCATTTGGTATAATCTGCAGCCCAGCGCTGCTGGCGCTGACAGTCAGATACCACCTGAATCAAGCTGGCACAGAAAATGCAAAATTGATCGATGAAAATCTGTATGTGGATAATTTGATCCTCAGTGTAGACACAGAGCAGAAAGCAATCGAATTGTACCAGGAATCCAAAGTGCTGTTCACAGAGGCACAGATGAATCTGAGAGAATGGAACAGCAACAATAAGAACTTTACTTGGCAATTGGCAGAGTCAGATGTAGCCAAGGAAATTGTCACAACAGTCCTAGGAATGAAATGGGACACAGAGAGCGACCAGATGTGGCTGAAAACGCCAAAGACAGTTCAGCAATCACAATTATCAGAAACTGACCAGAAAATCAAACTTCCCACGAAAAGGACAGTTGCAAAGGTGACTGCGGGATGTTTTGATCCAATGGGACTCGTCAGTCCTGTCCTACTGCCAGCGAAGAGATTTTTGCAAACGTTATGGCATTCAGGACCAAGTGCCAAAGAGTGGGATAATCCCCTGTCTGAGGAACAGACAGCAATTTGGCAGCAATTAGAGACAGAGTTGCTCAAAGTTGGACAGATCAAGTTCAACAGAAATTTGAATTATCAGAGTGGTGCAGATGCACAACTGCACATTTTCGTCGATGCCTCAGCAATGGCATACAGCGCAGCGGCATACATATGCCAGAAAACAGAAAATGACAGCGGCACGTCAAGCCTGCTGTACTCCAGATTGAGACTCGCTCCAAAGAAACCAGAAGTGACAATTCCACGGCTGGAATTGTTAGCAATGTTGATCGGCAGCAGAATGTCAAAGTTTATTCACAAAGAGCTCAAGGACGTCAAATTCAGTCAAACAGTTGTATGGTCAGATTCAACCTGTTGTCTGAAGTGGCTAACAACAGCGAAGCCACTGGCATGTTTTGTCAAGAACAGATTGGATGAAATCAGGAAAATTCAGAGTGAGACAGAGAACATGCACATCAGACACATCGCAGGATTGGAGAACCCAGCTGACATGGCCACAAGAGGCATGAATATGTCAGAGTTGGAAGGCAGTAACCTGTGGTGGAAGGGGCCAGAATGGCTAATGACTGGAGAATGGCCAGAGCCGAAAGTGGAGCCAGTCACGCCAGAAGTAATGGCAGAAATCAAGAGAGAAGAGCTCAAGTTCCCAAAAGCCAGTCCAATTTACCTGGGCGCCACACAGCAAGTGGTCAGTGACCCAGATGCCAGCAATGTGCAAGCTGATGAAAGCAAGCAAAGCAACCCATTGGGAATTGAGATTCAGAGATTCTCATCACTGACAAAGTTACTGGATGCAACAGTATACGTGATGAGATTTGTGCGACAGATGCACAAAAAGCGCAACAGAAATGACAGTCAGAAGGGATTGTCAGAAATCATGGAAAGTATCTGTGGTATAATAAAACCACAGGGAATTATCAGTATTGAAGAGAGAGAGATTGCGTTGAAATACTGGATCAAAGTGACGCAACAAAATCATTACAAAGGAGTGGCAGAGATTCTGGCAACAGGCCATAGCAAAGACAGCCAGAATGGCAAGAAAACAGCTGCAGACCAGCAGTTGATCAAATGGCTCAATGTGCAAATGCATCAGGATGGAATCCTGAAGTGCCACGGCAGAATGGAGCATACAGACCCACAGGAGGTCACAGTGCCACTCATACTGTTGCCAGCAACGGCTACAGTGACTCAGCTGATCGTCAGAGACCAGCATGAGAAGTTGATGCACGCAGGGGTGCAACATACATTGGCAGCGATCAGACAAAAGTATTGGATTACACAGGGCAGACGGGTGATCTACAATGTGACGAGAACCTGCCCAACCTGTAAGAAATTGGGAGCGAAGCCGTACCAGCTTCCACCAATGCCAGATTTGCCAGAAACCAGAGTTCAGAGAGCCAGACCGTTCCAGTACACGGGTTTGGATTATTTGGGACCAGTTTGGTACAAAGTGGACAAAGATCACAGGAAAATGTGGATCTGTTTGTTCACATGTATGGTGACACGTGCAGTTCACCTGGAAAGTGTGCTGGACATGACAGCGCAGGAATTCCTGAACGCAGTCAGGAGATTCATCGCCAGGCGTGGAAAGCCTGAGGCAGTGATTTCAGACAATGCGACGCAATTCAAATTGACAGAGAAAGTGCTCAGCACAAGCACTGACAAGGCCATTAATACTGGAAAAGAATGGTCAGAAATGGTCAAAAGTGGAGCAGTACAGACTTACTGCTCACAGCAACAAATCCAATGGAACATGACTACTCCTATGGCACCATGGCAGGGAGGAGTCTATGAAAGAATGGTGGGCATCACCAAGAAACATTTCAAAGCAGCTGTGGGGCACAGAATGTTAACCCTGCAAGAATTGTTAACACTTCTGCCAGAAGTCGAGGCAGTAGTCAACAGCAGGCCAATCTCTTACATCTATGGTGATGTGAAGAGCCTCAGGGTGCTAACGCCAAAAGACTTCCTGACAGGGGAAGGTCAGATTGGAGCACCACAGTTTGACGCAGACAAAGATGGAGAATTTGTGCCCAGAATGGATAACGCAGCGAAACTGCAGAAATATTGGGAGACAACCCAGCAAACTTTGGATAAGTTCTGGGACTTGTGGCATCAAGAGTATATCCCGAGCTTGAGGGAAAGGACTCAGGTGACACACAAACATGGCAGATTGACAGCGACTCAAGAACCCAAAGTGAATGAAGTTGTGCTGATTTATGAAGAGAACATGCCCAGAGGTGCATGGAGGATGGGTCGCATCGAGCAGTTAGAGCCCAGCAAAGATGGACAGATTCGCTCAGCAAAAGTCAGAACTGCCAACAGAAATGTGGTCAGCAGGCCACTCAATCAATTGTATCCGTTGGAAAGCAATTCAAAGACAATGGATATCCCAGAGACAGCAGTGACAGTCAAAGTGAATTTACTGGACCCAGCAATTGTCCGGAAACATGTCAGAAATCAGAGCTCGAACAGAGACTCTGTACAAAACCCTGCTCAGAGGAACTCAGCATCGGATAGAGTCCTGAGAAGTGCAACAGGGAAAACCACAGCAACCACCAGCAGTCTGGTGATTGGAATGTTGTGCATGGTGTTGATGCTGACAGGCATGTCAGAGTCAGCAACGCTGAGAGAAGCCGGCAAAGCTTACAGCGAAGTATTTTCCAGAACATACGTTCTAGAAACCTCGACAGTAAGGCCACCATCATTGGCAGCGCATCATGGATTGCCGCCCTTGCCTTCAGAATGGCCACCAAAATCTGTCAGAGAAATGCAGACTTATGAGAGATTCAAGGATGCAATCAAGGATCATCCTGTGGAACAGGTGATCAGCTCACAAAGCCAGAAGTATCAGATTTGTACCAGTGGGAGGCATGGACATGCGCTTACAGTTCCTGAAGAAGTGCAGTGCCATATCCCACCAAGGAATTTTGTCAAAGCAATGAAAGTTACACTTTACGCACAGAGACAGATTCCACAGAAAGAGAAAGCATATAGATGCTACATCAGAATCAAAGAGATCATCACACACACCAGTTTCTGGGGAGCGAAAGGCATTACAGGCAATTTTGAGAAATACCAGCAAGTTGGCGTGGTAGCCTGTAACTATGCAAGAATTCACAAGATGTTCAGAGGAACACCTTTGGTGGAAATGGAGCCCAGAGTGTGGACAACCAATCAGACCTTGAATGTGGAATATTCATGGTGTTGTCATGACAAAGAAAATGTCGTCAGTAACTTCTACATGGAAGAAGGAACCGTGGCTTCACTTGATGGAAAGACTGTAATCAGCGACTTGCAAGATTTCAGCCAGTGCAGAGCCATGATGGGACATTGCAGAGACCACAATTATGGAATTACAGTGTGGGATACAGAGAACTTCAAGCATCAATGTGCATATGAGAGAATTGGCAGATTCAAATCAGAGATATCTGGCCAGACAATTATTGTATCAAAATTGCAAGCAGCATACTCCCACAGCAACAAGACAAAGAGGCCAATTGGCTCAGAATGTGTTCCAGGAGACACATACTACACCGATCAAGGAGGTGTATTCATCCAGTTTGACAGAAGAGAAGATGTGCCTGTAGAATGGGCAATGCCAGGAAAGATAGTGGAGGCGAGAGAGTCGACAATCAGTGGAACACTGTATGCCAGATTGGACGACAGAAACTCCAAGTTTCAGTTCCTGCAACATGTAGTCAGAGAGATGACTCAGGCACAATTTGCGATTGTATGGCATCAGTTATGTCAACTTCGCAAGAACCAGCTGGACATGTTGACTCAGCTTTTCCGCATCGATCCAACATTGGGAATTCGAGCCATGCTGGGAAGACAGGATGTTCATGCAGAATGGGCTGGAGAAGCAATTATGTTTTGGGAATGCAAGGAAGTGCAGCCATACATAATTTATCAGACAGGAAAAGTAGGAGAGACATGCTACAAATACACACCAATGAGATTGGACAAAGACGGGCCCTTGTGGTTCAAGAGCCCAGGCAGCAGAGACTTGGTGGAGAAATCACCAGAAGAGGACTGCAGCCACACCACACCGCACCTGTACAGAAATGAGCATGGACAGTGGAAGTCCGCACATGGAATGGTGCATGTCACAGAGACGCCAATTGAAATGACATGGAAAGGACAGTGGCAGGCCTTCACGTTTGACGCGCCTCACCTGTTCACCAACATTGTCAACAGAGCAACCAATTTCATGGATGTCAGAGGCCAGATTCAGAGATTACAGAATTTGGAGCATGTGCAGAACCAGTTGATCGATTACACAGCAGATATGTCATTGGATCCCAGAGTGATCAGAAATTCAATAGAAGGCATTGGAGCTGGAATTGGACAGACGGCAGCAGGAATCGGCAAAGCATATGGTCACTACATATCTGGAGTATCAAAAGGATACACCAACTTTATGGGAGGAATGCTGAAAGGACCCTTTCAAGTGATCATCAACACAATCGCAATGCTGCTGGGGATCACAATCCTGATAGCCGGAATTGTAGCTGCAGGATACCTGTGGTACAATTGGAGAATCGCCACAGGAAAGCCAGTGATTCCACCATGCGTATACACATGCATATGGAAATGCATAGTGTGTCCATTCAAATGCATATGGCTATGCTTCAGAGCCATCAGATACACTATCAAGAAATCAACTCAGAAAGAGACCAATTATCCACAAAGAAAAGTGCGCAAGACAGAGTTGAGACCAGCAATCAAGAGGAGAGCCAGATCCAACTCAACACAGTCCGTCAGATTTGCCAGGAGAGCAGAAACAGAGGACAGAATGGCAAAGTCACTATCAGCATACGTTCAGCCAGATGAAAGTTCAGCTGATGAGGGACAAGTCAGAGCCAGGAACAGAGACAGTGTTCACATGCCCGATATCCGCAAATTCACCTCACGCGAACGCGCAGGAAGCGACACGGGCAACTACCTGCTTCATCATCAGGCTAGGTCGGCGTTGGCATCGCCAGCAACCGGACCTGCAACTTCACGCACGCCCACGACTTCGCGCACGACCACGTTCACCACCGAGGCGACTGTGGAAACGCCACTCATCACTTTGGCGCCCACCACCACCAGCATGTGACGTTGCTGCAACAACGGGGTGCAGCAACTCTTCCGCCCGGAGTGTGCTGACCGTGGCAAAATGAATGGATAAAGAAATACAGAGAATTGATAATTAGGCTCATATTCGCACATTTACTTATTTGCACTGTTTTACCTTTTCATGCACTATATTTATTTACCACGCAAAATATCAAAATATATTTCCTGCACTATATTATTTATCCATGGAGAATATTTAATTAGGAAAGTGTTTTATGAGTAATAGATATGTTTATGTGAAATATTTAGGTTAAAAAGTCAAATATGTTATTATTAGGTGTATTAACATAAAATTAGGCTCATTCAACTCGCCGTAATTTTCTGATCATGATTATATATACATTTACATGGTTTACTTACAGTTTACAAAAGTCAAATCTTGTAATTATTTACGTGCCGCGTAATTATCTAGGCCAGCGTCCTAATAGAGAAATGATGCCCTGCGTGCAACTAGCATTTACTGTACAAAGCCCTTCACATAGGCATAATTGTCATAACCCTGCTCACAACTATTTATATTTACTTAATAATTATAATACCCTGCTCAATCGAATATATTATAGACTCTGCTCAATTACAATACCCATTTACCTCGAATAAGTCCCAATTTTGCTAGATTATTTAACATACGTTTCCAAGAAGTGATTATTATTATCATGTTGAATATACCTTATTCTATTTACGTCATTAGGAACATTTGCACTACTATTTACAGTTTCAAACCCTATTTTATTAGTTCCAATGTGCGTCAATGTTTTCTGACAAATTGAAGCAAATTAGTAAATCGGCCGAGTTTGCCGACTTCGCGCCTCTCAAGATTAATAGTTTTCTATTAGCCCAATTTGTACCTGGTATTTCTTTACCATAATTATTTGAATGTATGCACGCGTAAAATAAGCCAACTGTTTCGGTCAAATGTGTTTTTATGTGTTTATTTGTGGTTTATTTGTGCATTTGTATTAGGAAATTACTGTAACTGTTTTTCTATACATGATTTCCGTGTCTTAGCTACTTTGGAAGTTTTTACTTCAGTCTGCGGACCCCAAGCTTCTGAACGAAAATAAGCTAGCGAAAGAAACTTCGACTAGGAAGCTCGCTAGGCTTTGCGCTTTTATATGTGGCTGTATCTGATCAAATAAAGTACCTGAAACAATATTGAACCCCTTTCAACACGCAACTACGAAATAAACTCAACTTGGCTGTCGACAAGTGGACGTTCGGCTACAACGGGAAATCAACCACTCTAAAGGCCGTTTCTCACTACGGTCTTGGAGCTGCTGGATTCGGTGGTAGAAGACGCTGACTTCGGTGGCTTCATCACATAAGATTTCAAAACGTACTGTGTGCCCTAATTGAGGGTCGATTGCATAGCATGTGAGGTTGGAACCAGGAGAAACTAAATGCTGTGGTCTTTACCATTGGAAAGCTGAGAACATTCTCTTTCAGAATTTACCACTCTCAAGAATGTTCACCGTCACGATTTTATACCGTATTTCCTCGAAATACCCCCCCCCCCCCCTTGAAATACCCCCCCTCAAAATCGGCACTATGAATTTGTGGTCCGGGAAATGCATAACAGATGTTCAAAAAACTTACTGTGTTACATTAGAACATCGTTTATGCCATCTACATCCTTATATAAGGCTGTAAAAACTTATAAATGGTGGTTATTGTTGCATTTTTCACGTTTTTCTCTCAAAATTCTCACTCCAAAACAATCACCCCCCGGGGGGTATTTCGAGGAAATACGGTACCTAAGATTTCAAAACGCCTCTACTCTTCGCCTCCACTACTCTTGGGTGATCGCATCGCATGTGAGGCCAAAACTAAGGAGACATAATGGCTATATTTTATACTGTCGTTAAGCTGAGAACATCCTCTTTCAGAATCCACAGCCTCCCCAGAGGCTCGAGTTAGCATTTTTATACCTAAGATTTCAAAACATGCTGTGCGCCCTAATCCAGGGTCAATCACATCACATGTGAGGTCAGAACCAGGAAAAACTAAATGCTGCGGTCTATACCATTGGAAAGCTGAGCAAATTCTCTTTCAGAATCTACCACTCTCAAGAAGGTTTGCCATCACGATTTTTTACCTAAGATTTCAAAACGTGCTGCATGCACTACTCTTGGGCGATTGCATTTCATGTTAGGCCGGAACTAAGGAGACGTAATGGCTATATTTTATACCGTTGCAAAGCTGAGGACATCCGCTTTCAGACTCCACAGCTTCCACAGAGGCTCGCGTTAGTAATTTTATACCTAAGAGAAAATTCTCTTTCAGAATCTATGACGCTCAGAAGGTTCACTGTCACAATTGTTTACCTAAAATTTTGAAACATGCTGTGTGGCCTAATCAAGGGTCAATAGCATCGCATGTGAGGTCAGAACCAGCAAAAACTAAATGCTGTGGTCTATACCATTGGAAAACTGAGAAAATTCCTTAGTTTTGGCCTCACATGTGATGCGATCACCCAAGAGTAGTGCACACAGCACGTTTTGAAATCTTAGGTATAAAATCGTGACAGTGAACTTTCTTGAGAGTAATAGATTCTGAAAGAGAATTTTCTCAGCTTTCCAATGGTATAGACTACAGCATTTAGTTTTTCCTGGTTCTGACCTCACAAGCGATGCGATCAACCCTTGATTAGGGCGCACAACACGTTTTGAAATTTTAGGTATAAAAATGCTAACGCGAGCCTCTGGGGAGGCTGTGGATTCTGAAAGAGGATGTTCTTAGCTTTGTAACAGTATAAAATATAGCCGTTACGTCTCCTTAGTTACGTACTCACATGCGATTTGATTGACCCAGATTAGTTCATGCAGTACATTTTGAAACCTTATGTATAAAAGTATGACATTGAACCTACTGGTCAGCAGTGTATAATGAAAGTTCACAATTTCAGCTTTCCAATGGTACAAAATATAGCTATTATGTATTGATAGTTGGGCACCAAATAGCAAATTATGTCAGAAATGTCCAATTTTGGCAATATTCACTTTCAAGTAAATGCAATATATACAAATGAAAATTTTACATGTATTGCATAACTTACTGGACCTATTGGTACCTTAGGACCATTTTCACAATTTTCATTTTTTTTGGTGTCCAGCTTTTGTTACTGGAGTGGCTATTGACTCGTAGACTGACTCATATATATATAAGGCTGTAAAAACTTATAAATGATGATTATTGTTACATTTTACACGTTTTTCTCTCAAAATCTTCACTCTGAAAAAATAACCATCTGGGGGTATTTCGAGGAAATACGGTATATAGATATACATATATTTAAATAGGCCGGCAGGTGTTGGCACGTTTTTGCACTGACGAAAACAATACAACGGCAGCCTCTAATATAACCGCAGGTAGAAATTACGTTGGAAAAGTGCCAAAAACAAAAATATTAAAAAAATGGATGGTGCGAACATCCAAGGTGTTCATCAGAACTATGTATGGTTTGGGGTTGTTTTCACATTTGGTTTGATAGTGTTTGAATTCATTTTATGATATAAAAATGTTGTTCACATTTCATTAAAAACACCATGTTCAAATAAATAAAATGTGTGAAAAATTTAAAAGAAACATACCGTATTTCCTCGAAATACCCCCCGGGGGGTGATTGTTTCATAGTGCTCCCGAGAGGGGGGGGGGGTTAAACAAGGGGGGGGGGGTATTTCGAGGGGGGGGTTATTTTTTCACAGGAAATTTTTTGAAATCCTAGTACAAAATCGTGGTTTGTGATGTGCGCTGGGGTAGAAAAATGCATCAATAACTGACATGTATCAACTCCTGTATACTTATATTAGTACGTAGATGGTAAAAACACTGTACTAACGTGATTCCAACATTGTTTTAACGTGTGTTCAGCACTACGCAGAACACAAACTGCAGTATTTGTCATGTACGTTCTCTTCACACTCAATCTGGGGGGGTATTTCGAGGGGGGGTGCTTGTTTCATAGTGGTCTCGAGAGTGGGGGGGGGGGGTCAAACGAGGGGGGATATTTCGAGGGGGAGGGGTATTTCGAGGAAATACGGTAGAACGACAGGTAAAAAAGTTGACGAAAAAGTACAACGGTGCTCTTCTATCAGAAGAAATGTGGTACCGTATTTCCTCGAAATACCCCCAGGGGGATTATTTTTTCAGAACAGAAGTTTTGAGGGGGGTATTTCGAGGGGGGGCTTAGTTGAGGGGGGGTTTATTATGTCGCCAGAAAATTTCGCGAAATTCTTAGTGTAGGGCAGAGTTGCGAAAGCGTATTTACGCTTACCCGAAATACCCGGGTAAATGGGTATTTATACTTACGCTTACGCTTACGCTTTCATAAAATACCTGTACGCTTTATTACGCTTTCCCGGCCAATTTACCCGGATACTAAAAGCGTAAAAAACTTTTCACACGGTCCAGTTTTACGCTTTTGAAAAAGCGTAAAACTACAAAAACGAAAATGAACGACAACGTGTACCAAAAAAAAATGACCGCGTGTGTGCAGTAAAACACTGAAAATAGCGGCACATGTACAATTTGTGTCGAAATACAAATCTGTGGTAAAAATTGTATCGCCTTGCAATATCGTGGCTTCAGATTAGGAATTTTGGGGGTGCAAATGGATTCCGACAACGATGTTGTCGCCATCGACAGCACCAACTCCGAGTTACAAGGTGAGGAGGAATTGAGTGTCGCTGTCCATAAGTTGCCATCTACATCAAAGAGCAGACTACCAAGTGGAAAAAATGTCGCTGAGAGCTTGATTGTGAAAGTATTCACTTTACAAAAATGAACAGAATCTGATGCATTGATCTAAATGTGAAAGCAAGGGTATTTTCCGATGCTCAATAGCAAGAGCGCTCTCTCAAAAAAATTTTTACGCTTACGCTTTTTTTTACGCTTTCCTAGGTATTTTAAAAATACCTTACGCTTACAGTATACATACTCAAAATTTGGAAAGTGTATTTACGCTTACGCTTACGCTTTCCAAAAATACCGGTATTTTAACAACTCTGGTGTAGGGTACGGTTTTACGGTACCAAAAACGGTAAAAATTGTGCCTAGTATAGGAAATAGTATAGGACATAACTATAGACGTACATAAATACACAACTCAGCGTATACGTGTACCTGCGATGCAAACTAACATAGATAAATAAATACATCATTTACATTGAATACATGATGTACATCATTTCAGACGGGGGTATTTCGAGGGGGGTTTATTTTTTCCTCAGCTCAAAAACACCTGGGGGTATTTTGAGGGGGGGGGGGGGGTTAATTCAAGGGGGGGGGGGATTTCGAGGAAATAAGGTAATTTCCTGGGTATTTATTTGAGAATTTACGGTACAAAATAAATCAAAACTCACAGATCGGGTACGTTCTGCGACAAGAAAATAGGCGCGTGCATCATCGAACGCTGGGAATTTGGCAAACTGCGCTGGACATTGCCAGGTGCCAACTACGAAACAATTTACGTTCTTTCCTTGAAATACCCCGAGGGACTTAAATTTTCGCCAGCACATTTTCGCAGACACAGGCAGTGTCATTTGTAGTGATGTAAAGGCACCGGGGCACCGGTGCCCCGGTGCTGGGCACCGAAGGGCACCAGCACCGGTGCTGGTGCGGTGCCATGGCAATCTTCAGGGGTGCCATGCCGGTGCCGGTGCAATTTTTTTCAGAATAGCACCGGTGCCGGTGCGGTGCAGTGCCATTTTCAGGCCGGTGCCCCAGGGTGCCAGGTGCCCTTTCCATGCGTTGGCAAAGGTGCCGGTTCGGTGCCATTTTTCCCGGTGCCTTTAACATCACTAGTCATTTGACGGGGCGGGGGGGGCTTATTCAAGGGTGTTTACTATTCTGTCAGCAATTTTCTTGACATAAATACAGTATCTTTAACGCAGCGTAAAAGTATATGGGAATATATCATAAAAATATGAAATGGGAAAAAAAAAAAATACTTTAGTGAAACATCAGAAGTACATGTCATGAAAGTAACATATTCTATTCTACAAGTGGACAAGTAGAAAGTGAAAAGACAAGTGATATATTTTGTGTAAAATCTTACAAAAATTATGGATCTTTATACAATTTTTATACTTTTTTTTTAAATTTGTCTATCTTATTTTATATCATTCATATTTTTTTCATTTTGTTTTTGTGAGATTTTGGTAACCACTAATGATTGAAAAGAGCCTTAAAAATGGTGCCAAGCGCCAACGGCACTATGGCGTCATTTCGGAAAAGGGCGCCAAGCACAAAAGTGGCTTGGCACAGCGCCGTGAAATGGCACCGCGCCGTGGCGCAAATATATCACTATTTCTGGCTATTTACACAGGTCCCGGCCAGTGACCGGTTCCTGGCAAAAAATAAAGTTTTTCAAAAGTCTATAATTGGAGTGTATGGGTTGTTTGCATGTTTTTTAGGTGAATTATCACCAAATTAGCATGCACAAAATTTTTGAAAGACTGTTACATGCGCTGATGCATTTTCTTTGGGGGAGTGTATAATTTTTTTTTGGATTTGTCTGAATTTTGGCACGCGTGTACTCCTTTGCTTAGTGAGTTCGCATGCCAAATTTCAGCTTAGGACGATTAGTGAATCCTATTTTTTTACACTTATTTTCATCAATCACTGTAGTAGTGGGAGCTGGATTGTTTTTCTGGCTTTTTTTAAGTGTATTTTACACAGTTTTATTATGCTGGCCACATGTGCATTGACACACTCATGAAACACGCATTTATGTTTTATGCATTTTTGATTGCAGTGCATTCAGCTGCGGTATTTCGCTTTCGCTCAATAATAAAACTGTGTAAAATACACTGAAAAAAAGCCAGAAAAACAATCCAGCTCCCTAAAAAAAGTGAACATTTACTACTTGCACATCTTCACTATCACTACTCAAAATAAGATGGCTCGGGATGGGAGGGCACCTGCACGCGCTCCGAGCTGCACGCTGTGAAAAGGTTACACAGTGACCAAGACCCTCTCTGTTCCATTACATGACATGACACTAATTCCATGACATTTGATAAACTGCATTGTATAAATGTGTACAAGATTGTCTAAGATGCTGATGAAATGTAACATAATGTTAATTAAACATGGCAACACAAACGTTTGTATGAATAGTTCACCACATTTGTGGTGCTAAATTTCAAAAAAGTGCTTGAGCTAATTCTGGTTGCAATTTGTAGCGTTCCACCATCAAATCTGTCTCCAAAATCTTGATTTTTGGAGTAATAGTTGTTTCACTTGTATTTATCATTCGGCAATCTGATGCCCATCAAATTTCTACTGATACGTTGAGTCCAGGAACTACCGTAAATCCTCGAATAAGTCCCCCCCCTCGAATAACTCCCCCCCTCGAATAACTCCCCCCTGTAAACTGACTGAGGTTAAAATAACTCCCCCCCTCGAATAACTCCCCCCTCTTTTATGGGTGGGAACAAAGTCCACGTATAAAAAACGTATGTATGTATATGATCATTAAAAGCATTCATTATTTTGCAGTTTATGCACACTAGCATTGATATAATTGCATGATTATGGGATTTCTATTCTGGCTCACACGTTTATGCAGCCTACTTAACCCCATTCAATGATATACTGATCAAGTATTGTACTCAATATTCCGACAGAGAAAGAACTCCCCCCCTCGAATAACTCCCCCCCCTCGAATAAGTCCCCCCTCAAAAAATTCTGAGGAAAAAATAACTCCCCCGGGGACTTATTCGAGGATTTACGGTAGTAATTTTCTGCATGGTTAACAGAAAATTTTCCCTCATACCTTTTCAAATTTCAACAATCAAAGAACTTACTGCTGAAAAGTCATGGGCCATAACAATCAAGAAACACACTCCACAGGGATTGTTTCTGTAGCACCAAATAATATTGAATGGCAATAACCAAATCCGGGGTTCATATCATCTATAAAACACAGGTATAAACAAACAATATAATTTACAACAAAACTACCTAACCATTCAAGTCATATTCATTTCCATCATGAAAATACAACCCTGTCTGCTTCTTAAAATTCTCTTGATATTCTTTAGAATGGCCAAAAGTTGTCGCAAAATAACCAAGCTGGGAATATGAACCATTATATCTGCAAACCATTCCTGTCTGATACTTTTACAATCAAATCTGCAATGATTGATTCAGGAGAAGCATTTGCAATCACAACTTTTTTCCCTGCGATGAAATACTTAAAAAAAAGGTTAATTTGTTCCTTGTAAAATGAATAGTGATGAACAAGTGTTAGATCATGCATGGAAAAATGTTGGTGAATTGATTAACAAGTTGAGTGCATATTAACAATTGTTTACACAAGCACAAAACTACCCCCATGCAAACTCAGAATTTTTAGGGGGTTATCTTTCATGCTGTTTATCAAATGTCATGCAATTAGTGTCATGTCATGTAATGGAACAGAGAGGGTCTTGGTCACTGTGTTAACTTTTCACAGCGTGCAGCTTGGACCGCGTGCAGGTGCCCTCCCATCCCGAGCCATCTTATTTTGAGTAGTGCAAGTGGAGATATGCAAGTAGAAAATGTTTACTTTTTTTAGGGAGCTGGATTGTTTTTCTGGCTTTTTTCAGTGTATTTTACACAGTTTTATTATGCTGGCCGCATGTGCATTGGCACACTCATGAGACACGAATTTATGTTTTATGCATTTATGATTGCAGTGCGCTGCGGTATTGAGTGACAGCAAACTATTTTGAACTTGTCCACTTTTAGAGTTGGACATCTCAATTGTTTTTCTGGCTTTTTTCAGTGTATTTTACACAGTTTTTTTATGCTGGGGCGCATGTGCATTGACACACCCGCCAGACCCACATTTTGTGCATTTGTGCATTTATGATTGCAGTGCACTGCAAAGCCATATTTTAGGGAGCTGGATTGTTTTTCTGGATTTTGTGCATTTGTGCATTTTGTGCATTTGTGATTGCAGTGCACTGCGGTATTGAGCAACACTGCAATCACAAATGCACAAAATGCACAAATGCACCAAATTATTGTCGAAATGCACATGCATCAGAGATTCATAATACTGTGGAAGATCCTCTTAAAAAAGAAAAACAATCCAGCTCCCACTACTACTGTATTTTTGTATAGTGATCAAAATCCTGCCAGGGACCGGTCCCTGGCAATGTCAAAATGGCACTGACTGGGGTCAAACATCCCCGGTGAGAAAATTTTTGTAAACAAAGAATTTTGGTCTCTGACCGAGGACGTTCATCCCCTGCAGGGGACTAAGACAAACGTCCCAGGTTGGGGACCAAAATTCTTTGTTTACTGAAAAAAATTTTTCTCAACGGGGACGTTTCACCCCGGTTGGGGCCATTTCGACATTGCTGGGGACCAGTCCCCGGCAGGATTTCGATCACTATACAAAAATACAGTGATCGATGAAAATTAAATTGTATATAAAATAGGATTCACTAGTCGTCCTGAACTGAAATTTGGCATGCAAACTCACTAACCTAAGGAGTACATGCATGCCAAATTTGAGCAGAATCGAAAAAAATTTATGCACACCCCCAAAAAATATGCATGAGTGTGTGTAACCGTGTTGCAGAAATGTTGTGCATGCAAATTTGGTGTTAATTTACCTAATTTACATGCAATCAACCCATACACACCAATTACTGACTTTTGACAATTTGAATATTTTGCCCGGGACCGGTCCCCGGCCGGGGCCTGTGTAAATCGCCACTATTTCTCACTCATAAATTGACTTTTTTGACTTCTCACTTGTAAATTAACCTTTCTTTCAACTTTTTACTCTCCATTACCCACCAACTCATAAATTGTTTCTTTTTAATGTGCACTTGCAGATCAACGCTTGAGAGTGGACGCGACTGACTGCGCAGAGGCGTGTCCCTGCTGCCAGCCCAGGGGCCACCACGGGTGACGCTCGACCACAGTCGCTGCACCACACTTGTGAAGAGGTCTGATGTGGGTGATGATCGATATACAATGATTTTATGTGATGTGTGAGGCGTAAACTTCAAAATTCAATAAAGAGTGAATTGCGTTGTCAGCAGAGTTGTTAAAAGTACATACTGTATTTCCTTGAAATACCCCCCAGGGGGTGATTGTACCATAGTGGTCCCGAAAGGGGGGGGGGGTTAAACGAGGGGGGTATTTCGAGGAATACGGTACTTAACTTTTTCCGAAGTATGTGTAGGTGTACATCAGAGTTGTTAAAATACCGGTATTTTTGGAAAGTGTAAGCGTAAATACACTTTCCAAATTTTGAGTATGGATACTCAAAGCGTAAGGTATTTTTAAAATACCTGGGAAAGTGCAAAAAAGCGTAAGTGTAAAATTTTTTATGAGAGTTTTTGCTAAGTGAATTCTTTCAAAATGAAGCTTCCAGTGAAATTTTTTTTGACGTCCAGTTCATACTCTGCCCTTATATTCATTCAATTCATTGGAAATTCATCTGCAGCAACACTAAGGTCATCTTCATTTTCTAACTCTGACTTTGTGCAGTTGAGGACAACAACATAAACATCGGAATCCATTTTCGGTCCCAACATTTCTAATCTGAAGCAACGATTTTGCTTGACTATACAGTAATCACCAAACATTCAAATTGCGACACAATTTGTTAATACATGTGCCGCTACATGTGTCCGGTGCATTACTTCAGACATGCAGTCACTGTTTTGGTACGCAGTTTCGTTCACTTTATTTTCTGTGATTTTACACTTGTTCAAAAGTGTACAATCAGACTGTGTGAACAGCTTTTTACGCTTTTGGTACCTAGGTATTTCGGCTGGGAAAGCGTAATTAAGTGTATGGGTATTTTATTGAAGCGTAAACATAAGCGTTAGTATAAATACCCATTTACCCGGGTATTTTGGGTAAGAGTAAGTTCACTTTCCAACTCTGGTGTAAAGTATTTTGTTTTTACTCACTCTCCGAGTACATAAAGCACCACAATCATTAATTGATGTGCGCTGAGGCTAACAAGCGTAAATTTAGATTTAAAACAACATCAAAAACGTTGAAATGGCATCCATGGTGGACACAGACACATCCATTTAGGAATGCACCGATCGAACCGAACTCTTTTGACTTCCACTAAAACAGATGCAACTTCATGAAAAATAGATGTTGAGTTATTGTTGAACATTGTTTGAACAGAGCAATGTCCAACATGTGCCACTTTCAGACCCTTTAAAATGCCCGGTAAAATGTCATGCAAAGTGTCAAAGTCATGGAGCTCTGAAAATAGAGCATGTTTGTGCTAAATTTAGCTAAACTAAGGTAAATCACATGTGAAAAAAGGTTAAAAAGCTGTCAAAAACATTGAAACTATCCAAATACTGCTTTAAAGCTTCAAATTCAACGTATTTTTTAAAAAATACAAAAATTGCCCAAACAGATACAAAAATTCGAAAATTTTTAAATTAAAGTCGAAATTTGAAAATTATTTTGAGAAAATATTTGAAAATTTGAAAATTCATTTTAGAAAAAAACACTTAAAAATTTAAATACTTTTTTCCAGGGGGGTTTGCCATCGTTACTGAGCACACGCATATCTGTAGCCACTGCATTCTGTCGCTGTATATGAGTTCTAACCAACGATGGGTGAGTTCTCAAAATAAAAACACTTTCCGTATTTTGAGTTTTTCAAAAATGAATACCTGTGTTTTGAGTTTTTTTCACGAAAAAAACTTGAGTTTCTGTGTTTTATTTCGGTGTTTTTTGAAAAAACTTTTTTTTTTGTAGAAACATAAGTTTTTTCATAAAAACTCAAGTTTTTTTGGTAAAAACACGAGTTGTTTTACAAAAAGTTGCATTCTACAGCATTTTACTGTTGAAGCAGTGATTTTCTTATCAAATATTGGTTTTGCATACGTTTTGTCATGTATTGGAAAAGTTTCATTAGTTCACTGGAGGTAGTTCCAAATGGGTGACCACTACCTTTGACAGCTGGGAGGTGAGGAGCTCTCAGCTTAATTGTGTGAGCTAGCAGACCCTGGTGGACACTCCTCAACACTTCGATCACACTCCATAATATTGTCGAAACCACCAGGAGATGTGCACACCATTATTTTTTGGATACTTATTTCATCGTTAAACTTGGATACTATGTACATATTTACACGCTATACATACATGCTTAACCTTATGTATGCACATACACACATTGTTCAGTTCAAATCTTGTGCCTTCAATTGCTTGGATAAAAAACTCGAAAAACATTTCCGTATTTTCTGTGTTTCCGTGTTTCCATGTTCTCCAAAAAATAACTCATTTGAGTTTCTGTGTTTTTGAAAATTGTTGAGTTTCCGTGTTTCTGTGTTAAACAAAAACACAGAAACTCAATGAGTTTCCGTATTTAATATGTGTGTTTTTGCCATCGTTGGTTCTAACATTGTTGCACTGGCTTCTGTAGCCACGGAACAGTCAAAGAGGAGCGCGGCAACTCGGCCGCACCTTTGTGTTTGCCGCCCGATTATCGCATCTTTCCAGGGGATTTTTACACGAATTTACAGACTTTACATGACATTTTACATTTTACAGGGCATTTTACACGAATTTAGACACTTGTGATTTTATTCCTCAAAATATGGTAATGTCCCCGGTATGGTAAAGTATGGTAATGTAGGTGTGAAGGATGTTTCCTTTAAATTTTCAGTATTCAAATGATACTGTTGACATTTTGGGATGGTGCGAGATTGCACTTACATTTTTTCACGGATCTTTTTAATTCAACATTTTCCTTTATCATGCTTGTATGTGAATATTTCAGCTGTGTGAAAGCTGTTCCATGAAAGTTCATGTTGGCCTGATGGTCATGTTGGCACAGGGTTGGCAAAAATTTCATGAAAAAAAATAAAAATAAAATCGAAAATTGAAGAATAAAATAAAATAAAATGGAAAACGAATAAAATAAAGATAAAAATTGTATAATGTTAGATTTTGTAAATTTGAGTAAACTTACAAAAATTAACCAAATTACCGTTTATTATTTCGCCAGCAAAATTTG
>OZ038450.1:32320092-32354332 GCA_964036195.1 Sphaerolaimus hirsutus | reverse complement strand
ACTTAGTGAGTTCGCATGCCAAATTTCAGCTTAGGGCGATTAGTGAATCCTATTTTTTTACACTTATTTTCATCAATCACTGTAGTAGTGGGAGCTGGATTGTTTTTCTGGCTTTTTTCAGTGCATTTTACACAATTTATATTATGCTGGCCACATGTGCATTGGCACACTCATGAGACACGCATTTATGTTTTATGCATTTATGATTGCAGTGCATTGAGCTGCGGTATTTCGCTGTCGCTCAATAATAAAACTGTGTAAAATACACTGAAAAAAAGCCAGAAAAACAATCCAGCTCCCTAAAAAAAGTGAAGATTTACTACTTGCACTTCTTCACTTGCACTACTCAAAATAAGATGGCTCGGGATGGGAGGGCACCTGCACGCGGTCTGAGCTGCACGCTGTGAAAAGGTTACACAGTGACCAAGACCCTCTCTGTTCCATTACATGACATGACACTAATTCCATGACATTTGATAAACTGCATTGTATAAATGTGTACAAGATTTGTCTAAGATGCTGATGAAATGTAACATAATGTTAATTAAACATGGCAACACAAACGTTTGTATGAATAGTTCACCACATTTGTGGTGCTAAATTTCAAAAAAAGTGCTTGAGCTAATTCTGGTTGCAATTTGTAGCGTTCCACCATCAAATCTGTCTCCAAAATCTTGATTTTTGGAGTAATAGTTGTTTCACTTGTATTTATCATTCGGCAATCTGATGCCCATCAAATTTCTACTGATACGTTGAGTCCAGGAACTAGTAATTTTCTGCATGGTTAACAGAAAATTTTCCCTCATACCTTTTCAAATTTCAACAATCAAAGAACTTACTGCTGAAAAGTCATGGGCCATAATAATCAAGAAACACACTTCACAGGGATTGTTTCTGTAGCACCAAATATTATTGAATGGCAATAACCAAATCCGGGGTTCATATCATCTATAAAACACAGGTATAAACAAACAATATAATTTACAACAAAACTACCTAACCATTCA
The DNA here is from genome assembly GCA_964036195.1 of Sphaerolaimus hirsutus. Lineage (NCBI taxonomy): Eukaryota > Metazoa > Nematoda > Chromadorea > Monhysterida > Sphaerolaimidae > Sphaerolaimus > Sphaerolaimus hirsutus. Next base: position 32,353,325 of record OZ038450.1, on the reverse strand, counting down.
AGTCATATTCATTTCCATCATGAAAATACAACCCTGTCTGCTTCTTAAAATTCTCTTGATTTTCTTTAGAATGGCCAAAAGTTGTCGCAAAATAACCAAGCTGGGAATATGAACCATTATATCTGCAAACAATCCTGTCTGATACTTTTACAATCAAATCTGCAATGATTGATTCAGGAGAAGCATTTGCAATCACAATCTTTTTCCCTGCGATGAAATACTTTAAAAAAAGGTTAATTTGTTCCTTGTAAAATGAATAGTGATGAACAAGTGTTAGATCATGCATGGAAAAATGTTGGTGAATTCATTAACAAGTTGAGTGCATATTAACAATTGTTTACACAAGCACAAAACTACCCCCATGCAAACTCAGAATTTTTAGGGGGTTATCTTTCATGCTGTTTATCAAATGTCATGCAATTAGTGTCATGTCATGTAATGGAACAGAGAGGGTCTTGGTCACTGTGTTAACTTTTCACAGCATGCAGCTTGGACCGCGTGCAGGTGCCCTCCCATCCCAAGCCATCTTATTTTGAGTAGTGCAAGTGGAGATATGCAAGTAGTAAATGTTTACTTTTTTTAGTGAGCTGGATTGTTTTTCTGGCTTTTTTCAGTGTATTTTACACAGTTTTATTATGCTGGCCACATGTGCATTGGCACACTCATGAGATACGAATTTATGTTTTATGCATTTATGATTGCAGTGCGCTGCGGTATTGAGAGACAGCGAACTATTTTGAACTTGTCCACTTTTAGAGTTGGACGTCTCAAGTGTTTTTCTGGCTTTTTTCAGTGTATTTTACACAGTTTTATTATGCTGGGGCGCATGTGCATTGACACACCCGCCAGACCCGCATTTTGTGCATTTGTGCATTTATGATTGCAGTGCACTGCGAAGCCATATTTTAGGGAGCTGGATTGTTTTTTCTGGCTTGTTTTAGTGGATCTTCCACAGTATTATGAATCTCTGACGCATGTGCATTTCCACAATAATTTTGTGCATTTGTGCATTTTGTGCATTTGTGATTGCAGTGTGCTGCGGTATTGAGCGACACTGCAATCACAAATGCACAAAATGCACAAATGCACAAAATTATTGTCAAAATGCACATGCATCAGAGATTCATAATACTGTGGAAGATCCTCTTAAAAAAGAAAAACAATCCAGCTCCCACTACTACTGTATTTTTGTATAGTGATCGAAATCCTGCCAGGGACTGGTCCCCGGCAATGTCGAAATGGCACCAACAGGGGTCAAACATCCCAGGTGAGAAAATTTTTTAGTAAACAAAGAATTTTGGTCTCTGACCGAGGACGTTCATCCCCTGCAGGGGACTAAGACAAACGTCCCAGGTGGGGGACCAAAATTCTTTGTTTACTGAAAAAAAATTTTCTCAACGGGGACGTTTCGACATTGCTGGGGACCGGTCCCCAGCAGGATTTCGATCACTATACAAAAATACAGTGATCGATGAAAATTAAAGTGTGAATAGAATAGGATTCACTAGTCGCCCTGAGCTGAAATTTGGCATGCAAACTCACTAACTGAAGGAGTACACACATGCCAAATTTGAGCCAAATCGAAATAAATTTATGCACACCCCCAAAAAAATATGCATGGGTGTGTGTAACCGTGTTGCAGAAATGTTGTGCATGCAAATTTGGTGTTAATTTACCTAATTTACATGCAATCAACCCATACACACCAATTACTGACTTTTGACAACTTTAATATTTTGCCCGGGACCGGTCCCCGGCCGGGGACTGTGTAAATAGTCACTATTTCTCACTCATAAATTGACTTTTTTGACTTCTCACTTGTAAATTAACCTTTCTTTCAACTTTTTACTCTCCATTACCCACCAACTCATAAGTTGTTTCTTTTTAATGTGCACTTGCAGATCAACGCTTGAGAGTGGACGCGACTGACTGCGCAGAAGCGTGTCCCTGCTGCCAGCCGAGGGGCCACCACGGGTGACGCTCGACCACAGTCGCTGCAGCACACTTGTGAAGAGGTCTGATGTGGGTGATGATCGATATACATGTACAATGATTTTATGTGATGTGTGAGGCGTAAACTTCAAAATTCAATAAAGAGTGAATTGCGTTGTCAGCAGAGTTGTTAAAAGTACATACCGTATTTCCTTGAAATACCGCCCGGGGGGTGATTGTTTCATAGTGGTCCCGAGAGGGGGGGGGGGGGGGTTAAACGAGGGGGGTATTTCGAGGAAATACGGTACTTAACTTTTTCCGAAGTATGTGTAGGTGTACATCAGAGTTGTTAAAATACCGGTATTTTGGAAAGTGTAAGCGTAAATGCACTTTCCAAATTTTGAGTATGGATACTCAAAGCGTAAGGTATTTTGAAAATACCTAGGAAAGTGCAAAAAAGCGTAAGTGTAAAATTTTTTATGAGAGTTTTTGCTAAGTGAATTCTTTCAAAATGAAGCTTCCAGTGAAATTTTTTTGACGTCCAGTTCATAGTCTGCCCTTAGATTCACTCAATTCACTGAAAATTCATCTGCAGCAACACTAAGGTCATCTTCATTTTCTCACTCTGACTTTGTGCAGTTGAGGACAACAACATAAACATCGGAATCCATTTTCGGTCCCAACATTTCTAATCTGAAGCAACGATTCTGCTTGACTGACTATACAGTAATCACCAAACATTCAAATTGCGACACAATTTGTTAATACCGTATTTCCTCGAAATACCCCCCGGGGGGGTGATTGTTTCATAGTGGTCCCGAGAGGGGGGGGGGTTAAACGAGGGGGGGGGTATTTCGAGGGGGGGGGGTTATTGTTTCACAAGAAAAGTTTTGAAAACCAAGTACGAAATTGTCGTCTGAAACGTACGCAGACGTCGAAAAATGCAACAAAAACCGCCATTTATAAGGTTCTGTAGACTAATATTAGTATGTAGATGGTATGTACACTGTTCTAACGTGACACCGACAGTGTTTTAACGTGTGTTCTGCAGTACACTGAACACAAACTACAGTTATTGTCATGTACGTTCCCTTTACACTCAATTTGGGGGGGTATTTCGAGGGGGGGGGGGGTGATTGTTTCATAGTGGTCTCGAGAGGGGGGGGGGGGTCAAACGAGGGGGGGGGGGTATTTCAAGGGGGGGGGTATTTCGAGGAAATACGGTACATGTGCTGCTACATGTGTCCAGTGCATTACTTCAGACATGCAGTCATTTTTTTGGTACGCAGTTTCGTTCACTTTATTTTCTGTGATTTTACACTTGTTCAAAAGTGTACAATCAGACTGTGTGAACAGCTTTTTACGCTTTTGGTACCCAGGTATTTCGGCTGGGAAAGCGTAATAAAGTGTATGGGTATTTTATTGAAGCGTAAACATAAGCGTAAGTATAAATACCCATTTACCCGGGTATTTTGGGTAAGAGTAAGTTCACTTTCCAACTCTGGTGTAAAGTATTGTTTTTACTCACTCTCTGAGTACATAAAGCACCGCAATCTAGTGATGGAATGGCGCCATGGCGCTGGCGCCATTTGAGGGCGCCAAAGGGCGCCGCGCCATGGCGCCATTCGCGCTTGGCGCCCTTTTTCTGTGGCGCCCTTGGCGCCTGGCGCCCACATTCTGAAAGGCGCCATGGCGCCCTTGGCGCTTGGCGCCCTTTTTCCGTGGCGCCCTTGGCGCCTGGCGCCCTGCTTTAGAAGGGCGCCAAAAAGGCGCCAGCAGGGTTTCACGGTGGGTGCTGTGTAAACAAAAAAATATATGAAAAACGCATCCGTGGATGATCTAAATTCGCCAGAAAAATGGACGGAGTGGTGTGAGTGGGTGGATATCTTTCGTCCAACGGCTCATCAGATCTGTCTGAAGGATCAGAAGACAATAATGATGGACCATCTAACTTGCAAAATCATAAATAAACTGATTTAAATTGTTGCAATTAGGAAACATTGTTTGGAAAGGTCTATTTGTAATGAATGGATTGTTGTCACATGACAATTTCCATTGCGTTTGAATTCGTCATATGGATTTTATTCAAAAATGTTTTGTTGCTAGCCTTGTTTTTGTTCATTACATCCTGGAGAACGCGAATTAAGACGTGAATGCATGTACAATGGTGCTGTAGAAACATTTTTAGCACACGCATGATGTTGTAGGCACTTTTTATCCTGGCGCCCTTGGCGCCTGGCGCCCTATTTTCCAAATGGCGCCATGGCGCCCTTGGCGCTTGGTGCCCTCTTTCCGTGGCGCCCCTGGCGCCTGGCGCCCACTTTCTGAATGGCGCCATGGCGCCCTTGGCGCCTGGCGCCCTTTTTCTGTGGCGCCCTTGGCGCTTGGCGCCCACTTTCCGAATGGCGCCATGGCGCCCTTGGCGCCTGGCGCCATTTTTTCTGGCGCTTTTCCATCACTACCGCAATCATTAATTGATGTGCGCTGAGGCTAAAAAGCGTAAATTTAGATTTAAAACAACATCAAAAACATTGAAATGGCATCCATGGTGGACACAGACACATCCATTTAGGATTGCACCGATCAAACCAAACTCTATTGACTTCCGCTAAAACAGATGCAACTTCATGAAAAATAGATGTTGAGTTATTGTTGAACATTGTTTGAACAGAGCAATGTTCAACATGTGCCACTTTCAGACCCTTTAAAATGCCTGGTAAAATGTCATGCAAAGTGTCAAAGTCATGGAGCTCTGAAAATAGAACATATTTGTGCTAAATTCAGCTAAACTAAGGTAAATCACATGTGAAAAAAGGTTAAAAAGCTGTCAAAAACATTGAAACTATCCAAATACTGCTTTAAAGCTTCAAATTCAATATTTTTTTTAAAAAAATACGAAAATTGCCCAAAAAGATTCAAAAATTCGAAAATTTGAAAATTTAAGTCGAAATTTGAAAATTATTTTGAGAAAATATACAAAAATTCGAAAATTCATTTTAGAAAAAAACACTTAAAAATTTAAATACTTTTTCCGGGGGGGTTTGCCATCGTTACTGAGCACACGCATATCTGTAGCCACTGCATTATGTCGCTGTATATGAGTTCGAACATTGTTGCACTGGCTTCAGTAGCCACGGAACAGTCAAAGAGGAGCGCGGCAACTCGGCCGCACCTTTGTGTTTGCCGCCCAATTATCGCATCTTTCCAGGGGATTTTACACGAATTTACAGACTACATGACATTTTACATTTTACAGGGCATTTCACACAAATTGAGACACTTGTGATTTTATTCCTCAAAATATGGTAATGTCCCCGGTATGGTAAAATATGGTATTGTAGGTGTGAAGGATGTTTCCTTTAAATGTTCAGTATTCAAATGTTACTGTTGACATTTTGGGATAGTGCAAGATTGCACTTATTTTTATTTCACGGATCTTTTGAATTCAACATTTTCCTTTATCATGCTTGTATGTGAATATTTCAGCTGTGTGAAAGCTCCATTCCATGAAAGTTCATGTTGGCATGATGGTCATGTTGGCACAGGGTTGGCAAAATTTCATGAAAAAAATAAAAATAAAATGGAAAATTGATGAAAAAAATAAAATAAAATGGAAAATGAATAAAATAAATATAAAAATCGTATAAAGGTAGAATTTTAGTAAAATTTTAGTAAAATTACAAAAATTTGTATTTTTGTGAAAAATTGTAAAATTATATCAGAATTTGTAGTTTTGTAAAATTCTGTGAAAAATATGTAGAAAATTTTTATCTTGTTGCTTTTGAATAATTTTTTATGTTGAAACCTGTCCATTTGTGAACTGGTGTCTGGTTGTTTCTTTTAATTTTGTGATTGAAAAATATTTTATCTGTTTGGTTCATTTTTTGCAGGTGAAATATATAAATTTGAAAACAACATGCAAAAAAAAAATAATAAAAAATGCAACAAAAATGTGCTGAAAACAAAAGTATGACTGTCGTGTTATTAGAGAATTTACGGTATTTATGTTCAATCGTTTGCCATCGTTACCCGCAAGCTGGCAGCATAATTTTTTTGTTCTGCACAAAATGCTAATCAGATGCCCACGCTGCATGTGGGATTGTTCCAACGGAATGTGTACAAAAATGTGCACAAAAGGATCGTGCGCAGTCCCTGTTATGAACTATTTACAACTCTGATCCACAAATGAGGCGGTTTTTGTCACGGTGACATGTAATTTTGTGGCGGTGACACCCAAATGTCACCGCCACAAGTTTCGTCACAGGATCTTCTTAGAGCTGCAGGCTAGGCGCCAACAGTGCGCCATGACGCGGCGCCTTCAAATGGCGTCAGCACTATGGCGCCATTCCATCAGTAGAGCCAAGCTCGGTTTCACCAATTTTAAACGTACAGTGGACGCAAAAAATTCATCATCGACGCATGTATCAATTTACGTTGATATGTCCAAATGTGTGTGCGGACGCTTAACTGTAAATTGTGTGCTGGTAAACTCATAAATCAGCTTTGAACGCATTTGCGTTTACTGGGATGATTTTTTTGAATTCCCATCAACTGCAGTTGACAGACACCTCATTTTGGTAAACTCACATGCATTCAAAACCGATTTATGAGTTTACCAGCACGCAGTGTACAGCACAGTTGTTAAAATGTACATACATTTACTCGAAAAATACGCGTACGCGAGTACGCGGTAAATACATTTACATACCTTTTGAAGTAATGTACTCACTTTTACGCGTACATTTAAAAAGTACACGCGTACAGAGAAAATGTATTTTTGTTGCCAAAATCCCAATTTTCTGTTGCTAAAATTAGAATTTTTTTTGAAGAACTCATCATAAAAAATATACTAAATAGTCACCAAAAAACGACATCTATTATGTCTTCCAGTGTAAAACTCACTCTAACATGTAAAAAGTAGCAGCTTTTTCGTTTTCCAGGGGAAAAGTACTCGCTTTTACATTTTACTGGGAAAAAAGTATTTTACTCACATTTACGCATGAGTATGAGAAAAAAAGTATTTTACATTTTCTATACTTTTTGGTGAGTAATAAATGAATACTTACATTTACATATACTTTTAAAAAAAGTTCAGTAATTCTAACACCTCTGGTGTACAGTTGAGCATCAGTACCCCCAGTATATCATATTTGGACATAAATACCATATTTCTTCTAATAGAATGGCATACCTCTAATAGAATGGCACCTCTAATAGAACGGCAGGTTTTGGCACATTTTTGCACTCACGAAAACAATAGAATGGCAGCCTCCAATTGAACGGCACCTCCAATAGAACGGCAGGTAGGAATTATGTTGGGAGTGTGCCAAAACACCCAAATGAATCAAAAATGGATGGTGATAACATGCAAAGCATTCAAATAGGTGTTAAATCTGAAATTGATGCTCTGATATAAAGATATTGCTCAAGCTTCATCAAAAATAAAACTATTTTGAAATGAGAAATATGTGAAAAAAGCGGTGAAAAAATAGAACGGCAGCCTCCAATAGAATGGCACCTCTAATAGAACAGCAGGTAAAAAAGTTGACGAAAAAATAGAACGACGCTCTTCTATTAGAATAAATACAGCACTCTATTTGCTTAAATAATTCCTCGCTACGGTTCAAACAATATCGCTTTTCGAAATTCTATATTTTGTTTCTGAAACTCGGTATTGGATATTGATACAATTTGTACCCTAGATATCGGTATTCTATACTTTTTTCAAAATTTATATTTATTTTTCAATATATTTGATACAATATATCGTTTGAACCCGAGTATAACCCCAACACTTTACAGAACTTGTTTGAAAAAACCTAGTGCTCCAAATTCATTCGACAGTATGCTTCGAGTGCTTCTGTCACTCGCGACACTGGTCGTTTGCACGGCGCGCTGGGACCACCAGGGGCCAGTTCCGCAAGTGGAAAAGTTAAGAGTTAAAACTTAAGAGTTGAGTAAAATGACAAATGACAAGTTATGAGTAAAGTGAAGAGTTAAGAGTTGAGTAAAACGACAAATGATTTTACTCAACTCTTAACTTTTAACTTTACTCTCAACTTATCATTTATCATTTTACTCAACTTTTAACTTTTCCACTTGCGGAACCGGCACCAGAACTCGTATCCACAAGTAAGAACCGAAGGTAAGTCCGCAGGTAACTGAGCGTAGTCCCACACATGTCATGCAATGTTAACAATGTTGCAATGCAATGTTGACAAAAATAAGAAAAATTACCATACTTTCGACATTTTTTGTAAAAAGTGACAGATTTGTGTGGCGTTTTACATAAAGTTTGACATTTTTCTCTGCACTTTGCAGGACTGGCACCTGTAGACGGCAAAATGTCAAGTATCATTCAAACTGTCATGATAAATTTTATTATTTTTACTGGACATTTAATGACATTTTACATGACGTTCACACTTTTCATGACAGTTTACATCATTCTAGCATTTTAAATTTTACGAAATCTGAAGTGGCCCTGATCTTATTTTATCCAATTTTGGCCGCTAAAAATTGACAAGAATGCAATAATCACCACTTATCTGTTGTTGTTTTTAGAAGATGACGATTGCATCCACGAGCCGCGAGGGATATGCAAATTTGAGATTGAGGGCGTTGATGAGGACGTGTGTTTCGACAAACTGTGCCTAGGCTCCCACGGTAAATTTATTTTTGTTTTTACCAGCCGTAGTGTAAATCAGAGTTGTTAGAATTACTGAACTTTTTTTAAAGTATATGTAAATGTAAGTGTATATTTTTTACTCACCACAAAGTAGAGAAAGTGTAAAATACTTTTTTTACTTGTACTCATGCGTAAGTACATTTTACTCACACAAACGTAAAGTATTAGGCAGTGTCTACAGTAATTTAGTGATGATGCGACCATAAAAAAAAAGTGTTATCTCAATGGAAAAGTTTCATATTTTCATGAAAAGGCAGTGAACTATAGATACTATAGGAATATAAATACATGCATGCAAAGTTTCAGGTGATTTCTTCTTGTCGTTCGTAAGTTTAACTTGGCTTTTAGGCCGGAATTACAGCTCAGCGGCGTTTGACGTGAAATGATGACATCGTAAAATTGATTACATCAAAATAGACATAGATACAGCGTTGAAATTTCAGAATTTGATAGTTCTAGTAATTGTGTGTAATGTCCTAAAAAAAAAGAAAATCATTATTATTTAATAATTTATTGATTTTATGTCAAAGTTTACACATTCTACATCAACATTTCATGTCAAACATTTTACATCACCAAAAATTTTTGACATTAAATAATTAACTACTTAAAAAATGATTATTTGATAAATCTTTTTGGGACATTACACACAATTACCAGAACTATTTAATTCTGAAATTTCAATGTTGTACCTTTGTCTATTTTGATGTAATCAATGTTACGACGTCATCATTTCATGTGAAACGCCGCTGAGCTGTAATTCCGGCTTAACAGTCGTCTAATTTTGTAGGCTTTAAGAAAAAAATTCGTCCTCGCAAACCGCGACAAATTTGTGATGATGATTTTCTTTAAAGCCTATAACTTATGGACGACAAGAAGAAATCACCTGAAACTTTGAATGCATGTATATTCCTATAGCTTTTTAACGAAAATATGGAACTTTTCCATTGAGATATGACACTTTTAAAATAATGGTTGCATCGTCACGGAATATACTGTAATGCTGCAATTACAGCTCGGACATAAAATTCCAGCGTAAAATTCTTCAAAATTCCGCAAAATTGATTACCGTATTTCCTCGAAATACCCCCCCCCCCTCGAAATACCCCCCCCCCCTCGTTTGACCCCCCCCCCCTCTCGGGAGCACTATGAAACAATCACCCCCCGGGGGGTATTTCGAGGAAATACGGTACATCAAAGTGGATGATTGATGATACAGGTTTGCAATTTTTCATGGACAATATGTTTATCAATACCTTCATTGTAACCAAGGGTCATCGTCCATGGTCACTTCTATTTGATTGTGAAAATTCTAAAATTTTGATTTTACGTTGAAATTTTAAACCAGCCGAAGAAAAATCAATCAAGAAATCAGCTATGCCAGGTGATTGTATGACATAGTGTAGAATTGATTTTTCTTGTAACGTGAAATATAATTTTTGAATTTTCACAATCAAATGACAGTGACTGTGGACGGTGACCTTTGGTCACAATGAAGGTATTGATATACATATTGTCCATGAAAAATTGCAGACCTGTATTATCATCCACTTTCATGTAATAAATTTTGAGATGGAATTTTACGCTGGAGTTTTATGTCCGAGCTCTAATCGCCCCAGTGACACTGGCTTATATTTTTACTTTTACACTGCGTAAAAGGTGAGTAAAATGTTTGATGTTTTTTTATTTTTACTCTGAATTACATCAAAGATGTGTGTTTTTCTCCCCTGATAAGTATTTTCCAGGGAAATGTTCTATGTTTGTCACTTTCTGTCTGGCAAAATGACATTTTCTGTCCCCTTGAAATACGTTTTCTGTACTCGCGTACTTTCAGAAAGTATGTGAGTACTGGTATTTTCTTTGGGAGGAAACGTAAACGTATTTACGCAGTACGCGGGTATACATAGTTCTCGAGTAAACGTAAATACATTTTAACAACTATGAAAAAAGTGGTACCGCACCTCGCCGGCACGTTTTCCGGTGCATGAAAAGGGTATCTAGCACCCTGGCAATAGTGGCACCGCACCGGCACCAGTGCCACTCTGAAAAAATAGCACCGGCACCGAGGAGTACAGGCACCGAAGAGCACCGGCGGGTTGCCGGAGCTAGCACTGAAAGGCACCAGCAAAAATCGGCACCACACCGCACCGGCACCGGTGTTATTTTGAAAAAAACGGCACTGGCGCCAGCAGGGCACCTCGGAAAATCGCAACGGCACCTGTTGCCTTCGGTGCCCAGCACCGTGTCCCGGTGCCTTTACATCACTAAGCATCAGCGCTATGGGTTTTGTCGCCACTAGTGTAAATGCTCTAATTTTTGAATTCCAGAAAGTAGGCCCTGCAACCATCACGTGTGTCCATATGGAGAGAGATGCCTGAATGCCATCTACAATGCGTATCAAGATATACAGTACTACAAATGCACTTCTGGTTAGTCAACTGTGTATACATTAGTGATGGAAAAGCGCCAGAAAAAAAGGCGCCAGGCACCAAGGGTGCCATGGCGCCATTCGGAAAGCGGGCGCCAGGTGCCAGGGGCGCCACGGAAAGAGGGTGCCTAGCGCCAAGGGCGCCATGGCGCCATTTTAAAAATAGGGCGCCAGGCGCCAAGGGCGCCAGGATAAATAAGTGCATACAACACAATGCGTGTGCTGAAAATGTTGCTACAGCACTGTAGTACAGCATTCACTTTGTAATTCGCGTTCTCCAGGATGTAATGAACAAAAACAACACCAACAAGATAAATTTTCAATAAAATCCACATGACGAATTCAGACACAATGGAAATTGTTATTTGACAACAATCCATTCACTTCAAATAGACTTTTCCTATCAATGTTGAAATGGACAGAAAACGGAATTGCAAAGATTTAATCCATTGATTTATAATTTTGCAAGTTCAACGGTCCATTATTCTCATCTTCTGATCCGTCAGACACATCTGATGAACCATTGGATGAAAGATTTTCACCCACTCACACCACTTTGTCCATTTTTCTGGCGAATTTAGATCATCCACGGACGGATGCGTTTTTCATTTTTTAAACAATTACACATCACTCAAAACCCTGCGGGCGCCGTTTTGGCGCCCTTTTAAAGCAGGGCGCCAGGCGCCAAGGGCGCCACGGAAAATCGGCGCCAAGCGCCAAGGGCGCCACAGAAAAAGGGCGCCAAGCGCCAATGGCGCCATGGCGCGGCGCCCTTTGGCGCCCTCAAAGCGCGCCAGCGCCATGGCCCATTCCATCACTAGTATACATACATGATTCAACTAGGTGCTGTTCACATGGATTTTTTTGTGTTGACCAAAAAATTGAGCTTTGAACCATATTTTTGTAATGAGATTTATTAGACTACAGTTGTTACAGGTACCAAACTTTTTCCAAAGTATACAACACGTACAATACATTTGTTTACTCACCCCCTACAGTACAGGGTATAGAAATAATAAGGTTATTTACAGAGGCCCCGGTCAGGGACCGCGGTCCCTGGCAAAAAATTTTTTTTTTCAAAAGTCAATAACTGGTGTGTTTGGGTTGTTTGCATGTTAATTAAAGTCGGCGGACATTTCACCCTACAAAATCTTAGAGTTAGAATTCGCTCGTGAATAGAGCGAACAACGAAACTTGTGTCCCACGCGGACGCTAGAAATTGAAAAAGAAAATCATTAAAAGAAAAATGGACGTTTCGCTGCGTCCGTGCATGCCATGCCCTAGTTATCTACATTTTCAACGTTGCTCGTAAAGAATTTGACCGTTCAAACTACCGTTTTACCGTTCAAACGACCGTTTTTGTTTTTATTTTATTTTTCATTCGTTGGCTCCGTTCCAACAAAAGAGAACTTGGCGGCCGGCCAAAATTTCGAAACCCGCTATTAATATGAATAAAATAGGCTCACAATAGCTATATAACAATGTATATAAACAAAAATAGCGATTTTGAAGGTGGAAATTGGCAAAGCGAAGCAAAGTTTCACGATTTTTAGCTAACTGTGAGTTTTCACTCTCATTTGTATAAGTCGCAACTGGTAACTGGGATAAGGGCCAAGTTTTCATACGTGACCCGATCTATTCCAATGGTTAAAATATTGCGTCACAATTCCTAATGCTGTCATGCACTCTCCACTGGAGAGATTGACGCAAATGTTTGTAGGGCATTTACGTGAATTATCACCAAATTTGCATGCACACAATTTTCATTCCAAATCACCTATTTTCATAACTTTTTGCTCATTTTCAGCAATCAGCCAATTTTTTGAATGCTAAATGTAATCATGCTCTTTAGACCACAATTTTTCCTTGTGTTCTTGGGGGTTGTTGAGGTTGCTTCATTAACCAGGCTGTGTGGAAGAACTGCAACAACCCATTATAACAATAAAAATGTCTGATCAAGCGTGCGTGATTACGTAATCTATGCACATACAGTTTGATGTTTTCCATATTCCATTCTCACCCCCCCCCCCAAAGATGGTTGAAAGTCAAAATTTGTGTAATCGCGGGGAACCCCCCCCATGCGAACAGCACCTAAACAGCGCCAAGTGGCAAAATGGCCATGGCTGACCTAATGTGGCCGCGCAGCGCACTGCAGTGAAACCTGCGCCGTGGACGAGGTCTGTCTGCCTGATCACGTTGGCAGGATGCATTGTAAACCCGCCAAGAACACCGCCAACGCTTTGTATGATGGCAACAATCGCAATGGTTGGTTTAGCGCCAGACCTGTGCACAAGTAAAACCGGTGCCCAAGTAGGGCCGGTGCACAAGTTATAATACCCGGTTGCAAGCACCCCGCCCGGTGCACAAGAATGGGTGCCATACCTGAGGCATCTAGTTCCGAATGTCGTTAAGTCCATCATTTTGGGTTTTTTTTCAAAATTGGTTTTGAAAATTCAAAGTTGGCCCAAGCGGGCAACTTTCAAGTAAAAAGCCTTGCCCAAAACTTTTTGAAAAGCTGATGAATTTGTCTACATTTTCTATTTTTATCCATCTATAAGGTGTTAAAATTCATATATTGATGCTCTCGTGTGCCGTACAAAGGATTTGCTATACAGCATGAATGGATGGTAAATGGCGCCATTTTCATGGAGTGGCCCCATGGACTCCAGAGCGGCGCAATGTTTCTTGAGTGGCACCACAGACTCTAGAGTGGCGCCATGTTTGCATCAGACTAGATGCCTCAAGTGGTGCCCAAGCAATACACATGTATGCTCAAGTAAAAAGCCACCCGGTGCACAAGTAAATGCCTGGCCCGGTGCCCAAGTATGAGCACTTTACTTGGGCACCGGGCCTACTTGGGCACCGGGTTTACTTGTGCACCGACCCAGCCCCCATAAAACAAAATTGTATAAAAATTGGAATTTTTGTAAAATTGCACGAAAATTCGTATTTTTGAAAAATTGTATTAAGATTCATATTTTGTGTAAATTTCTTATCTTGTTGCTTGAATTTCTACCTGATTTTTTTTCTCTGCGGAAATGGGGGCAGTCCTAAGCCCTGTAGTGTCAAATGTCATGCAGAGTGTCAATTGTCATCACAAATGTAAAGTAAAGTGTCAATTGTCAAGCAAATTGCCACCAAATTTTATGTTTTGTATTTTAATGTTTTGTATTCAAATCTTTGTTTGGAATATGAACATGAATGTGAACATTTGGATAAGATAAAAACAAAAAACATAAGATTTGGAGACAAAACATAAGCTTCAGATACAAAAAATGTAATATTTGGATACACAATTTACATATAGCATGACATTTGTCATGAAAATTGACACTTTGCTTTACATTTGACATGACACTTGGCATTTTGAATGACAATTGACACTTTACTTTACATTTGTCATGTCAATTGACACTTTGCTTAACATTTTACAAATGCACCCAATAGTACAGTAGACTCCAGTAGTCCAGGCTTGCAGCTCCCGTTTTCGGTGTGTGAACCATTGTGTGAATTTTGGAGCGTGTGAAATTTTTGGATGGTTATACAGCCAAAAAAATACACACAAAAAATGTGTTAATTTGAAGCACTGTGTTAATTGCATTCCTATAATAATATTGCTTGCGTAAATGCATCTGTTATGTTTTACGTTACATAACAGTCAGTACAAATGGGTCAAAGGAAGGGTGGCCCACATTGAAAATGCAAACTCAAATTGCATTTTCATTTAAATGCATTTCATACATTCATTTATTCATGTAGACATTATTGACCTTAGAATGGGATTTTTTAAATTGTGTTTTGAGATTCATTTCTAGTTCTATACAGCTCTTTACATATACAACAAAATTGTCTTTGCACTCAGGATTTTTATTCTCACTCCACTGACTGCACAGTTTACAGTGGAATCTACCATATCCTATCCAAAAAAAACAATTTGTTTTAAACTCTCATTACATTACATTCCTATAACAATCTGACACACTCTTACATTGCTATTTGACCCACACTGTAATGTGATGGGCACTCATAAATAAATATTGACCTTCTGCTGTGTTTGAATCTATACAATTTCACACATTGCAGCACACTGTTACATAGTGTGTTAAAAGCTGTTCCACCGTAAAACAGCATAATATGGTAGTGTGTGAATTTTTTCTGTGTGATTTTTATTATGTTGACTTTATGTATAATGTGTGAACGTGTGAATGTAAAAAGTGTGTGAACTCTGCTGCAACCCTGCAGTAGTCCTTCTACTGAAAACGCAAATTATTGTTATCAATAATTGTAACTTTACATTTACAGCTAGCTAACAATACCTAGCTACTGCATGCAACTTTTTTAAGTAATGGAAAAGTTTTGTCACTTCATCTGTTTTTCATGTCCAGTTTAGGTCCAATGGTGCTACACAGACTAGTTTTCATGGTTCCAAAATGAAAACTGGTTCCCATTGTTGTGGGCACGGACACCTGAGCATGTGCAAACTTATGCCCGGCTCACAGAGTTTTACTGAATGTCAATTTTCACCGAGGAACACAGCAGTGGGTCTGTTGACTATGGCAAAATCAACCCCGGTGCTGTCAGCGGAGAAGGGGGAAATTTGCAGGGGTGACAAAGAATGATTATTTTCTAAGTTCAACATTGCCTCGCGACACCGGCTTCACATATAAGCTTTCACATTCATTTTTCATGAGGGGAAAATGAGGGGTGAGGGGAAAATGAGTTGTGAAGAGAGCACAACCGAACTGAACTGCAATTGCACACCTTATATATGTCAGCTGGCGCATGCGCGTTGGGGGGTTCACCGCAGCGACCCGCCTCACTGCGCGCCAGTGGCGGCAGTGCTGCGGGCGACCGGGGCAACACTCGCGTGCGGACACTACACATAATTGTACACATATATTTCATACCAGCTTTGTACATTGCGCTGCGCATACCGCAAATTTTTTTCAACACTGTAACTTTATTAGCAACATGATTCAACACTTGTGGATTTGAACGTCATTTGTTGGCTCCTCAGCAAGCTTCGAATTGGGATGGGAACCTGTTTTCATTTTAGAACCATGAAAACTAGTCTGTGTAGCCACAATGATGACGATTTTCTGGCCTTGCCTGCCAGATTTTGATTTTATTGTAAAAATTTTTGTACAATTTTTGTATTTTTTTTTTGTAAAATGGTGTCCTTTTATTTTATCAACAACTTTTAGGAATAAAATAAAATGTAACAAAAATAAAATAAAAATAAAATACATGTTAATACAATTTTTATACAATTTGGGCTATTTACAGTGGGACCAATCCCTCGCAATTTTTTTTTCAAAAGTCAATAATTGGTGTGTATGGGTTGTTTGCATGTTAATTAGGTTAATTATTACCAAATTAGCATGCACAAAATTTCTGCAAGATGGCTACACATTCTGATGCATATTCTTTGGGGGGAGGTGGTGTACAAATTTTTTTCAATTTGTCTCAATTTTGGCATGCATGTACTCCTTCGTTAAGTGAGTACACTTGCCAAGTTTCAGTTCAGAGCGGTTAGTATTTCTGTTTCTGTTTAGTTTCTGTATTTTACACTTTTATTTTTGTTGTTCACTGTATTTTTGTATAGTGAACGAAATCCCACCACGGACTGGTCCCCGGCGGGCCAAACGTCCCTGGTGAGAATTTTTTTTTCAGTAAACAAACAATTGTGGTCCCAGACCAGGGACATTCGTCCTTGACAGGGGACAAATTTTTCATCCCCTGTCAGGGACAAATGTCGATAGGTATTTTTGTGTGTGTGCATAAGTTATGCATCGATAGCATCGATTAGCTTTCACAACTCTGGTCAATATTCGCTGCGGCTATCACAGAAAGTGTAAATACAACTCGCAGGTAGAATGGTGCCGTGCAGAAGCAACTATGCCTGCTATTACTTCCGCGAGCCGGTCGAGTGGTACTGCTGCATGGACAAGGAGAACTTTGGCCACAGATGGAATGGGTTTGTTTCGCATAAAAATGTGAAACCACATTAGTATATATATATATATATATATATAGATATATATACATATATTTAAATAGGCCAGCAGGTGTTGGCGCGTTTTTGCACTCACGAAAACAATAGAACGGCAGCCTCTAATATAACCGCAGGTAGAAATTACGTTGGAAAAGTGCCAAAAACAAAAATATTAAAAAATGGATGGTGCGAACATCCAAGGTGTTCAGAACTATGTATGGTTTGGGGTTGTTTTCACATTTGGTTTGAAGTTGTTTGAATTCATTCTATGATATAAAAAATGTTGTTTTGTGTAAATGTGTAAAAAAAAAAAATTAAAAACACCATGTTCAAATAATAAAAAATGTGCGAAAAATTTGGTGGAAAAATAGAACAACAGGTAAAAAAGTTGACGAAAAAATACAACGGTGCTCTTCTATTAGAACAAAATATGGTACCGTATTTCCTCGAAATACCCCCAGGGGGTTTATTTTTTCAGAGTGGAAATTTTGAGGGGGTATTTCGAGGGGGGGGGGGGGGGCTTATTCGAGGGGGGGGGGGCGTTATTATGTCGCCAGAAAATTTCGCGAAATTCTTAGTGTAGGGTACGGTTTTACGGTACCAAGAAGGGTAATAAACGTGCCTAGTAGGATATATCGGGACTAGCATTGAAAAAATCTCTGGGAGATTTATATTTAAAAAATCTCAGAAAATCACAGAAAATATAAGATTTTATGAGATTTATATTTTTTCCATGATTTTCCGGAGAGATTTAATTATATTTTCTTCTGATTGGGAAAATCTCTCGAGAAAATCTCTCTTTATTTGCCCATTTTCACCTCAAATTCACTAGTTCATGTGCTTTTTTGCCAATTTTTATCTATTTTTAACTACCATATTATCTTGAAATACCCCCATGGGGGTATATGATTTTGCCAGCAAATTTTTAGGGGGGTTAATTCAAGGGGTGGGGTTAATTCAAGGGGGGGGGGGGATAATTCCACATACTGCGGTATATATTTTCTTATATACCCATTTTTGGCTATTTTCAGTTTTTCCTCCCCTTTTTCTGTTCTATGGCATGAAAGAGCCAATAAAAAAATCTATCTGAAATACAATTTTTGTACTAAAGTACTTTCAAACAAAAGACACATTAGAGTTAAAGTCCTTCAAACAAAAGACACAAACTATTATACACAAAAGAGAATACTGGTACTTTTTCAGAGGAAATTTAGATGTATTTACTTAGTACTCAACTATATGTATTTTTGTGTAAATGTAAATATGTTTTAAACCCTGCTGAACCATACTGAACCCCTGCAGTCCCATGAAGACCCAGTACTCAAAAGTACGGGGCTGTACCGGAGGTCTACATTGGCACTGGAGGTTGCTGTTTACTTGTGCACGGAGTAAATTTGTGCACTGGGTTCTAGCTATTTTAACAACTAAAGAGTTGACAGCATGCTTTGGAAATATAGTTATCAAATTTTGGTGAAAAAGGTTGTCTGATAAATTCTGTGGGGATCGTCACACATGAAAGCGATGTAGTCTTCTACGAGGACAAATGTTCCTAAATCATATTTTTGTTCATTATTCAGATACTAGATGGTAGTACAGAGTGTGCTGTCAGTAGACAATATGCTGTTATCATATGGCATTGTGAATGAAAAGGTTTAACGACACATAATGTGCTTAATATCAACTCTGAATGGTTCAAACACCTTGAAATATCAATTAAATCATACTTTAAGTTGAGAGATTTTATGAGATTTTTTTGAACGTCAAGAGATTTTCTCAGAGATTTAATTATATTTTCGAAAATGACCCAAGAGATTTAATCATATTTTTTTATTGAGAGATTTTCTGAGATAATATTTAATTATATTTTCTCAAAATCGGTCGTTTTTTTCAATGCTAATCGGGACATACCTATAGACGTACCTAAATACACAACTTAGCGTATACTTGTATCTTCGATGCAAACTAACATAGATAAATACATCATTTACATTGAATACTTGATGTACATCATTCCAGACGTGGGTATTTCGAGGGGGGTTTATTTTCTCTCAGCTCAAAAACACATGGGGGTATTTCGAGGGGGGGGGGGTTAATTCAAGGGGAGTATTTCGAGGAAATAAGGTAATTTCCTGGGTATTTTTTTGAGAATTTACGGTACATAAAAAATAAAAACTCACAGATCGGGTACGTTCTGTGACAAGAAAATAGGCGCGTGCATCATCGAACGCTGGGAGCTGGGCAAACTGCGCTGGACATTGCCAGGTGCCAACCATAGGCGGCGCAAGTTCCCAATTTTCGCTTGTGACATTCACATTAGGCAAAATTACACCTTTTTATCGGAGCCCTTAAATTTTTGAAATCGCTGTAAATATAAGTATAATTGGCTAAAATAGGTATATAACCATGTATATAAATGAAAATAGTGATTAAA
Organism: Sphaerolaimus hirsutus; assembly: GCA_964036195.1. Classification (NCBI taxonomy): domain Eukaryota; kingdom Metazoa; phylum Nematoda; class Chromadorea; order Monhysterida; family Sphaerolaimidae; genus Sphaerolaimus; species Sphaerolaimus hirsutus. The sequence goes on along the minus strand of OZ038450.1, from coordinate 32,333,851 downwards.
AAGGTGAAAATTGGCAAAATAGAGCAGATTTTAGCGATTTTGAGCAAATTTTGAGCTTTCACTCTCATTTGTACAATACATGCTTGTGAATGTCACAATGTGACATCGAAATTTCTGCTTGTGACACCAAAAATCCCGCTTGTGACATTCACAAGCGTACAAGCACTTACGCCGCCTATGGTGCCAACTACGAAACAAATTCACGTTCTTTCCTTGAAATACCCCGAGGGACTTAAATTTTCGCTAGCACATTTTCGCAGACACAGGCCGTGTCATTTGACGGGGGGGGGCTTATTCAAGGCTGTTTGCTATTCTGTCAGCAATTTTCTTGACATAAATAGTTGGCTTTTACATACCCAAAAACTGGTAAAAATGTGACAAATCTGGATATATTTGGGCTGATATAAAGTTTGGCTTAAGCTACACAAACTGGTTTATGTGTAGCTCCAATGCAATGCAAATTAGCATAGTTGTTAAAACGTATTTGCATTTACTCAATAAATACGTCTACTCGAGTACTGCGTAAATACGTTTACGTTTCCTCCCAAATAAATACTGACTTACTCGCGTAATTTTGAACGTACGCGAGTACAGAAAACGTAATTGTTAAAAAAAATTTCAGGTGCAGTAAGAGCAATAACCACTCAAACGAATTGAAATTACTGCAAAAATGGCAGCGGAAAGTATGGAAGTTGCGATGGGTAGGGTGCAGAGTTGCGAAAGCGTATTTACGCTTACCCGAAATACCTGGGTAAATGGGTATTTATACTTACGCTTACGCTTACGCTTTCAGAAAATACCTGTACGCTTTTTTACGCTTTCCCGGCCAAAATACCCGGGTACTAAAAGCGTAAAAAAGCTTTTCACACTGTTCAGTTTTACACTTTTGAAAAAGCATAAAACCACAAAAAAAGAGTGAACGAAACTGCGTACCAAAAAAATTACTGCGTGCGTGCAGTAATGTGCTGGAAATAGTGGCACATTTACATAGTGTGTCGCAGTATGAATGTCTTGCTAATACTGTGTCATCGAGCAAAATGATGGCTTCAGATACGAAATTTTGGGCTGAAAATGGATTCTGACAACGATGTTGTCGCCGTCGACAGCAGTAACTCCAAGTTGGAAGATACAAAGATGACTTACCGTGTTTCTTCTGATAGAACGGCAGCCTCCAATAGAACGGCACCTCCCATAGAATGGCAGGCAAATAAAGTTGACAAAAAATTGAACGGTGCTCTTCTATTAGAAGTAATACGGTAAGTGTCGCTGCCGATGAATTGCCAAACAACATATTTATGAGGGCAGACTACTAAGTGGACATCCAAAAAATGTCGCTGAGAGCTTGATTTGGAAAGAATTCACTGAGAAAACGTCTCTTAAATAATTTTTACGCTTACGCTTTTATTTACGCTTTCCCAGGTATTTTAAAAATACCTTACGCTTTCAGTATCCATACTGAAAGGTTGGAAAGTGTATTTACGCTTACGCTTACGCTTTCCAAAAATACCGGTATTTTAACAACTCTGGTAGGGTGTCAAATTTCCATTTTCCGTTTCCGTTTTCCGCAGGCAAATTTTTTTTGTTTTCCGTTCCATTTTCCAGCCACTTTTTTCCGTTGCCGTTTTTTTTGGCTCATTTTCCATTTTCCGGCTAAATTTTCAGTTGTTCCCGTTTTTCCATTTTCCGCCTCAGTTTTCCATTTATCCGTCTCATTTCACTTTTTTCTGGCTCAACTTTCTGTTTTCTGTATCAGCCAAACTGGTAAACATTCATGCAGATTGTCAATCATGTAAAAAAAATTCTGTTTCCAGCAAAATTTCTGAACATTTTTTCAACTTCCAGCAAGATTTCAGCTAATTTTATCCGTTTTCCAGCAAAATTTCAGCAAATTTTATCTGTTTTCCAGAAAAATCTCTGCATTTTTTTTCATTTTCGTGCAAATTTCATTTTTCAGTTTCCATTTTTGTGGCCCCTTTTTCCATTTTCCAGCCGCTGAAAATTTTTTCCATTTCCGTTTTCCGCCAAGTGCAAATTTTTTTCCGTCTTCCGTTCCGTTTTCCGGCTGCTGAAAATTTTTTTTGTTTCCGTTTCGGTAATCCGTAAAAAATTTTTTGACACCCTAGCGATGGGTAGGGAAAGCGACAACTCTCCCTTTCACTGTTGCTCATTTTACGTCTTCCTAGGTACAAAATCGAAAAATATTCTTACTTTTACGTTTTCCCTGAGTAAGAATACCAGTATTTACGTTTTCTCACCTTTTACACAGCATAAAAGTAAAAAAAATTACTTTATGTTTTCTATACTCAGGGGTGAGTAAAAATAAAATACTTTACATTTACGTTTACTTTGAGAAAAGTTCAGTACTTTTAACAACTCTGCAAATAAGCAGCAATAAATCCATCATGTATAATAAAATATGGGAATATATAATAAAAATATGGAATGCAAAAATAAAAATAGGAAATACTTTAGTGAAACATCAGGTGCCGGTTCCGCAAGTGGACAAGTTAAGAGTTAAAAGTTAAGAGTTGAGTAAAAAGACAAATGGCGAGTTAAGAGTAAAGTTAAAGTTTAAGAGAAAAGTTAAAGTTTAAGAGAAAAGTTAAAAGTTAAGAGAAAAGTTAAAAGTTGAGTTAAAGGTTAAGAGTTGAGTTAAAGGTTAAAAGTTGAGTTAAGAGTTAAAAGTTGAGTTAAGAGTTGAGTTAAGAGTTAAGAGACAAGTGGAAAATGAAGGTAAAAAAATATAAAAAAATAAAAATATGAAATTGGTATCGATACGGCTGTTCGCTGGCATGGTGCCAATGTCGTATGCACGTCATTTGAAAATAACGTATCCAAAAAAATTATCGCTAAAAAAAGAAAAAATCGCCGAACGTTGTTTCGAAATGGCTGTGCAGGGACAAAATATGATTGAAGATCAGCGTATCACGCTTCTGCAACGAATGACCCATTTGTCTTTTAAATCAACTTTTTAACTCATCTTTTAACCTTTAACTCAACTCTTAACATTTAACTCAACTTTTGACTCAACTTTTAACCTTTAACTCAACTCTTAACTTTTAACTCAACTTTTGACTCAACTTTTAACCTTTAACTCAACTCTTAACTTTTAACTCAACTTTTGACTCAACTTTTAACCTTTTAACTCAACTCTTAACTTTTAACTCAACTTTTGACTCAACTTTTAACCTTTAACTCAACTCTTAACTTTTAACTCAACTTTTGACTCAACTTTTAACCTTTAACTCAACTCTTAACTTTTAACTCTTAACTTTACTACTTGCGGAACTGGCCCCAGAAGGACATGTCATGAAAGTAACAACTGACTGCCTATTCTACAAGTGGACAAGTAGAAAGTGAAGAGACAAGTGATATATTTTGTGTAAAATCTTATAAAATTTTTGAATCTTTATACAATTTTTATACTTTATTTTGAATTTTTCTATCTTATTTTATATCATTCATAATTTTTTCATATTGTTTTTGTGAGATTTTGGTAATCACTAATGATTGAAAAGAGCCTAAAAAATGGTGCCAAGCGCCAACGGCACTATGGCGTCATTTCGAAAAAGGGTGCCATGGACGCTGCAGAAAAAGGGCGCCAAGCACAAAAGTGGCTTGGCACAGCGCCATGAAATGGCGCCACGACGTGGTGCACAGCCATCACTATTTCTCACTCATAAATTGACTTTTTTGACTTCTCACTTGTAAATTAACCTTTTTTCCAACTTTTTACTGCCCATTACTCACTAACTTTAAATTGTTTCATTTTCAATGTGCACTTGCAGATCAACGCTTGGCAGTGGACCGGACTGACTGCGCAGAGGCGTGTCCCTGCTGCCAGCCCAGGGGCCACCACGGGTGACGCTCGACCACAGTTGGGACCTGGGGCCAGTTTCGCAAGTGGACAAGTTAAGAGTTAAAACATAAGAGTTGAGTAAAGTTACAAATGGCGAGTTAAGAGTAAAGTTAAAGTTTAAAAGTTGAGTTAAAGGTTAAAAGGTGAGTTAAAAGTTGAGTTAAGAGATGAGAGTTGAGAGACAAGTGGTAAATGGTGGTAAAATTAAAAAATAAAAATTTGAAATTAGTATCAATACGGCTGTTCACTGGCATGGTGCCAATTTTGAATGCACAACAGTTGAAAATAACGTATCCAAAAAAATTATTGCTAAAAAAAGAATAAAAATCGCGGAATGGTTTTGCGGAACAAAATGGTCGTGTGGACAAAATATGACCGAAGAGCAGCATATCGCGCTTCTGCAGCGTTTCCCCCATTTGTCTTTTAAATCAACTTTTAACTCACCTTTTAACCTTTTCTCAACTCTTAACTCAACTTTTAACCTTTAACTCAACTCTTAACAGTTAACTCAACTTTTAACTCAACTCTTTAAACTTTAAACTTTTCTCTTATGTTTTAACTCTTAACTTGTCCACTTGCGGAACCGGCACCAGGGGTGATGATCGATTTTACTGTGATTTTATGTGATGTGTAAACTCAATAAAGAGTGAATTGCGTTGTTAGAAGAGTTGTTAAAAGTACATACTTAACTTTTTCCGAAGTATGTGTAGGTGTACAGCAGAGTTGTTATAATACCGGTATTTTTGGAAAGTGAAAGCGTAAATACACTTTCCAAATTTTGAGTATGGATACTCAAAGCGTAAGGTATTTTTAAAATACCTAGGAAATTGCAAAAAAGCGTAAGTGTAAAAAATTTTATGAGAGTTTTTGCTAAGCGAATTCTTTCAAAATTAAGCTTCCAGTGAAATTTTTTTGACATCCAGTTCATAGTCTGCCCTTAGATTCATTCAATTCATTGGAAATTCCTCATCTGCAGCAACACTATGGTCATCTTCATTTTCTAACTCTGACTTTGTGCAGTTGAGGACGACAACATAGTCATCGGAATCCATTTTCGGTACAGAAATTTTACAAAAAATCAGAATCTTGCATGCAACGCCAGAAAAACTTTATAATTAGACCTAAACATGAAAAACGGGTGACAAATCTTTCCATTACTTTGCAGAACTTACATGCAGTAGGTAGTTGCATGCAATAGGTAGCAAGTGTAAAGTAACAATTATTGATAATAATGGTTTGCATGCAAAGTGTCAATTGTCATGATGAATGTAAAGTAAAGAGTCAATTGACATCTCAAATGTCAAGCAAAGTGTCAATTGTCATGATAAATGTCATGCAGTGTCAATTGTGTATCCAAATCTTGTGTTTTTGTATCCAAATCTTATTTTTTGTATCCAGATCTTATTTTTTTGTATCCAAATGTTGACATAAGATTTGGATACAAAACCAACAACAAGATTTGGATACAAAACAAGATTTGAATACAATTTGCTTGACAGTTGCCACTTTAATTGTTATTTGTCATGACAATTGACACTTTACTTAACATTTGTCAAGACAATTGATGCTTTGCATGACATTTCATATGGCATTTGACACTTTACAGGGCTTGGGACTGATCCAGCTCCATGGATAAACATGTTGAACCATGAGCAAGAAGAAAAATTTTTTACAAAAATTATGAATTTTTTTACAATTTTTACAAAAATATGAATTTGTATACAATTTTACAAAAATTCAAATTTTTACACAATTTTTATTTTGAAATTTTCCATTTTATTGGGGGGTTTTTTATTCTCAAATTTTCCATTTTATTTATTTTTTTAAATTTTTTTTTCTCTGAGATTTCGCCAACCCTGCTCATGCCGCACGGTTTTGTGAACAAGAGCTACCTGGACACCTGAATTCTCAAACCAAGCGGACCACTGCAGCTCTCAAGCGCAAGAGAAAGCAGCCCAAAAGAACCTCCAATCAACAGCCAAGCTGACTTCCATCAACTAGGGAGGAAAATACCCAGCACTGACCACACAATCACAACATGGCGCAGCCTGCAACTGGGAACATGGCACAGTCAGCATATGAAGGGTGTGCTTTTAAAAGTACTGATCTACAAAAAAATTGATTTTGAGATAATCGCGATTGAAAGTTTAAAGTATGCAATACCCGTACATGGGTATCAGGTATGGGAATTTTGCGTATGGGTATTTGGGGTATATTAGATGGTATCCACATGCATTGTACAGTCTTTGGGTGACATGCATGTAACTGGCTAGGTACATCAAATTTTGTGAATTGTATTTTTTGTAGTACAGTACGTTTTAAAGGGACAAATTGGTAATAGCATGGAGATCGGTACCTTTAAAAGCACAAATTCATTAGATGTAGATTGGTACCTTTACCCATACGAAAAAAGCACAAAATTAGATTGTTTTTTTAAATGTACTGATCTCACATCGGTACCTTCAGACGCACAAAAAATGTGCAGATCAGTACTTTCTAAAAAAACATTTTTGAAAAAACTGTAGATCGGTACTTTTTAAGATACAAAAGGTTGAAAACATTGCAGATCGGTACTTTTAGAATTTCCAAAACTGTATTTTGCCGTTTTTGTGCATTTTCAACCCTTTGTATCTCAAAATTTGATTTCACACCCCCCACTTTTCATAACTTTTTTTGAAGGGCGTTTCTATGGGGACCCCAAAAATGGCCCTAACTCAAATTTGACAAATTTGTAGATCGTTACTTTTAGAAGCACACCCTTCATATGGCACTGCAGCTCTGTGGCAGCTTTTGATATTTTGAGTTTGCATAAGCTACAGTATACCAGAGTTGTTAAAATACCGGTATTTTTGGAAAGTGTAAGCGTAAGCGTAAATACACTTTCCCAATTTTGAGTATGGATACTGTAAGCGTAAGGTATTTTTAAAATACCTAGGAAAGCGTAAAATAAAGCGTAAGCATAAATTTTTTTTGAGAGAGTGCTCTTGGCATTGAGCATCGTAAAATACTCTTGCTTTCACATTTAGATCAATGTGTCACAAATTCTGTCCACTTTTGCTCAGTTAATTCTTTTCGAAACAAGATCTCGGTGACATTTTTCGGTCGTTCATTTGGTAGTCTGCCCTCGTAGCAATTCATGAGCAGCGACACTTATATCATATTCTAACTCGGATTTCGTGCTGTCGACGTCAACAACATCGTCGTCGGAATCCATTTTCTGTCCCAAAATCACTAATCTAACGCCACGGTATTGCTCGACAACACAATATTGACCAGACATTCATTGGTGCCACACGCTGGATGTCGACTGTTTCGGTGTCAACTCGATGTTAGTCGAATTTAGGTTGCAGGACCATTTTCAAGTGCACGTGCGGCAAAGTCGAAGAGAAATTTATATGGCCATGTGCATTTGAACATGGGTTCGCAGCTCATAAACACAAAATTTATGAAAAACTGTTGGCCCAGTTGTCAACTGGTCCAACAGTTTTTCATAAACTTTTAGTTTATCGGCTGCGAAATTATGTTCAAAAGCACATGACTATATAAATTCCTCTTAGACTTTGCCGCACGTTCACTAGAAAATTGTCCTGCAACCTAAATTGAACTAAAATCGAGTTGACACCGAAACAGTTGACATCCAGCGTGTGTGGCGCCTTTGCGACACAATTTATAGATGTGCCGCTATTTCCAGTGCAATACTTTGCACACGCAGTCTGTATTTTTTTCTATTTTTTCATTTTCTTTTTTGTGGTTTTACACTTTTTCAAAAGCGTAAAACTGGGTCATGTGGAAAGCTTTTTTACGCTTTTAGTATCCGGGTAATTTGGCCAGGAAAGCGTAACAAAGCGTAAGGGTATTTTACGAAAGCGTAAGCGTAAGCGTAAGTATAAATACCCATTTACCCGGGTATTTTGGGTAAGCGTAAATACGCTTTCGCAACTCTGCAGTATACTCTTTAGCGCCATTGAAGGGCGCCAGCGCCATTCCATCACCACACCCTGCCCAAAGCCAACGGAAAACAAATTCTAATGTAATCTAGAAATCACAAAATTCAAATTCAAATTCATCATATACCACTCAGTCTTCGCGAGTCAAAAGGGTACATAGTAACAGAAAAATGTATAAAAAATGATGTAATAGAAACCAGTGTAGAAATTACGCCAGAAACACACACTACGGTATGCGCGCAAAACAGTCAATGCCAGCGACGAAAAAGGAGCGATTGGGGGCAGAGCGGCATCAGACTGACAGCCGACAGCGAAGCAGCAGCGGCAGCAGCAGCGGCACAGGCACAGCGAGCGGCGGCGGCACAGCGAGCGGCGGCGGCACAGCGAGCGGCAGCGGCGGCACCAGAGCACCCCAGACATGATGTTGCGCAGCGCCATCGTCTCGGCGGCGCTCCTGCTCCTGACGCACTCGACCACCGTGCTGGGCCTCAAGTGTTACGAGAACTTTTTTCTCGACGAGCAGGGCAACGGGCAACTTGTAAGTACAATGAACCAGAGTTGTTAAAATACCGGTATTTTTGGAAAGCGTAAGCGTAAGCGTAAATACACTTTCCAAATTTTGAGTATGGATACTGTAAGCGTAGGGTATTTTTTAAATACCTAGGAAAGCGTAAAAAAAAGCGTAAGCGTAAAATATTTTTTAGAGTGGGCTCTTGCTGTAGAATCGCCCAAGGCTTGCTCAAGCCCATCGAAAACGCCCTTGCTTTCACCTTTAGATGATATTAGATGGCTTATCAGATGTATGAATGTGGAGTGATGCATGAGGAAGTGGTGTCATGGTGCTTCTGGCACATGGCGCCATTTTTCTGGCACCATTGACAATGGCATTAGAAAAAGCGCCATGGCGGAATAGCGCCATGACTAGTGATGGAAAAGCGCCATGGCGCTGGCGCCTGGCGCTAGCGCCAAAGCAAAAAGCGCCATGGCGCTTTTGGCGCTTGGCGCCTTTTTGCTGTGGCGCCATTGGCGCTTGGCGCTGGGGTTTGGAAAAGCGCCATGGCGCTTTTGGCGCTTGGCGCTATGATGCCGTGGCGCCATTGGCGCTTGGCGCTAGTGTTTTCAAAAGCGCCAAAAAAGCGCCAAGAAGTTAACTCAAAATTCATCATTATTTTATGCAGAAAGACCTGTTAAGTATAATTTACATAAGTATATGTGCTACTGTCAGTGTATTCCCAGATCAATATTCCCTATTCTTGATTACTTTATGAACAATTTCCTTGTGATTGCATGGGTATTCACCATTTGTCCCATCTAATCAGAAATATGTAAGACTTTATGTGACTATTCATCGGACTCGTAACACTCTTCACATAGGTTTTAGCTCAATCGTTATACTGAGCTCGTTCCTTACAGTTTTGTTCGAGCAGGGTCAAAGGACCCTGAAAAGTGTGAAGTATTTGATAGTAGTGTCAGGGACGTACGCAGGATTTTTGAGTGGGGGGGGCGGATTGTATACGGAGCCCGGCGAACGGGGGGGGCGGCGCCCCCCCCCCCTAAAATTTGGCCTATAGTAAAGGAATGGAGCCATGGCGCTGGCGCCATTTGTAGGCGCCAGCGCCATGGCAGTATTGGCGTTGGCGTTGGCGCCAACGTCTACCATATAGGTATCTATTTATACGTTTATATGGTAAAGTCGGCGGACATTTCACCCTACAAAATCGGAGAGTTATAATTCGCTCGTGAATAGAGCGAACAACGAAACCTGTGTCCCACGCGGACGCTAGAAATTGAAAAAGAAATTCATATTAAAAGAAAAATGGACGTTTCGCTGCGTCCGTGCGTGCCACGCCCTAGTTATCTACATTTTCAACGTTGCTCGTAAAGAATTTGACCGTTCAAACTACCGTTTTACCGTTCAAACTACCGTTTTACCGTTCAAACTACCGTTTTTGTTTTTATTTTATTTTTAATTCGTTGGCTCCATTCCAACAGAAGAGAACTTGGCAGCCGGCCAACATTTCGAAATTGTTGGTAATACGCAACTGGTAACTGGGATAAGGGCCAAGTTTTCATACGTGACCCGATCTATTCCAATGGTTAAAATATTGCGTCACAATACCTAATGCCGTCATGCACTCTCCACTGGAGAGATTGACGCAAATGTTTGTAGGGCGATACGTCTGCCGACTTTACTAGGTGCGCTTTTGGCACTGTTGGACACTTTTCTAATGCAATTTGACACCTGAAAATACATATTTAAGAATGGGGTAGGGATTTGCGCGCTTGCGCGCAAAAAAATTTTCAAGTGCCCACAAGTTCCGCTCAGAAAAGTGCCATTTCTGGCAAATTTTTCTGTCCGGCCCGGGAACGGGGGGGGGGGCGGCCGCCCCCCCCCCCGCCCCCCCCCCCCCTGCGTACGTCCTTGAGTAGTGTGATAAACATCATCCAATATTTCATAAATACAACTTTGTTAAGTGTCATGCGAAATGTCAAAAGTTCAATCAAAATCTTTTCTTTTTTATTTTGATTGACATTTTACACCACATTTACTTCTTGACATTTGACACTTGATTTTACAGGGTGTGGGTTCTCTTTCTGAAGCCATTCCAACATTGGCAATCCAAAATTTGAAACTTCAAAATCCTAGGTTCAAAAGTGACTAGCAAAACTCGAAACTGCAATATTCTTGTAGAAAAATCGAAATTATTCCAAAAAAAAATTGAAAACTTCATTTGAAAATTATTTTTGGGAAAAACAACTAAATTCCAAAAGTAATTTTAAAAAACACCTAAAAAATGATAGCACTTTTTACAGATGGTGTGCTATATTTAAGCCCAAACACCCAGCTGCAAAATATCAAGACAAAAAGAACAAAAGTGACTGCAGTTGACTTGTATCTTGCGCCAAAAACAAATTAATAGCAGTGCATTGGCATGGCTGCATACATGAGAAGCAAAAAATTTTTTGGCGCTGGCGCTATTGGCGCTTGGCGCCAATATCCTCTGGCGCCATTGGCGCTTGGCGCCGTGGTCTAGAAAAGCGCCATGGCGCTTTTGGCGCTTGGCGCCATTTTGCTCTGGCGCCATTGGCGCTTGGCGCTGGGGTTCGGAAAAGCGCCATGGCGCTTTTGGCGCTTGGCGCCAAAGTCCTGGCGCTTTTTCCATCACTAGCCATGACTATACTCGGCGGACAGCACACCTAGTATGAAAACCTACCATAATTCAATGAATAAAATCTTGTGATAAATTTCGTAATTAATTATTCCATACTAAAAACGAAATGTTACGGTGAAAAAAACTGTATAATTTTTGGTTTCTTATTCAGATGGGTTATGGTAGGTTTTCATACTATAAGTGTGCTGTCCGCCGCGTATACCATCATCGAGACCAGGCGAAGCCACATTATGTCAATTTAAAATTCAGCTAAGGGTATTTTGGGTTGTCCTGCAGTAGCCACTCCACTAGTGTTATGACTTATGACCAGGGTTGGTTTTATAAAAATTCATTTTAGTAAAATTGTATAAAAATTGTATTAAAATTTTATTTTATTTTTGTTTTATTCTTGTTTCATTTTATTTTATTTTATTTTATTCCCAAAAGTCATTAATAAAATAAAATGACACATTTTACAAAAATTTTAAAAAAATTGTACAAAAATTTTACAAAAAATCAGAAACATGCATGCAAGGCCAAAAAAATGTTATAATTAGACCTATACATGAAAAACCTGTGACAAATTTTTCCCTTTCTTTTCAAAAGTTGCATGCAGTATGTATTGTTAGCTAGCTGCAAGTGTAAAGTTACAATTATTGATAAGAATGGTTTGCATTTTCAGTAGAAGGAATACTGGAGTGTGCTTGGCACATTTGTAAAATGTCATGCAAAGTGTCAATTGTCATGACAAATGTAAAGTAAAGTATCAATTGTCATGCAAAATGTCAAGTGTCATGTAAAATTTCAAGCACAGTGGCAATTGTCATGACAAATGTCATGCAAAGTGTAAATTGTGTATCGAAATCTTGCGTTTTTGTATCCATAGTATGTTTTATATCCAAATCTTATGTTTTTGTATCCAAATGTTCACATAAGATTTGGAGTCAACAACAACATAATTTGGATACAAAACATAAGATTTTGAAATAAAACATGAGATTTGAACACAATTTGCTTGACAATTGATACTTTAATTTTTACATGTCATGACAATTTACACTTTACTTTACATTTGTCATGACAATTGACACTTTGCATGACATTTTACATGACATTTGACACTTTACAATGCTTGGGACTGCCCCCAGATCCATGAAAAAACAGGTAGAGACTCAAGCAATGAGACAAAATTTTACAAAAAATATGAATTTTTATACAATTTTACAAAAATACGAATTTTTATACAATTTTACAAAATTTTACAAAAATTCGAATTGTTATACAATTTTTATTTTAATTCTTAAATTTTCCATTTTATTTTATTTTATTTTATTCTTGAATATTCCATTTTATTTTTATTTTATTTTTATTTTTTTCTGAGATTTTGCCAACCCTGCTTATGACATTGTTTATGACAATGCTCGGAATGGATGTTATTGCGTGATTTCAGTTTTTTTTGTTATGTGTAAAAGTGTAAAACTGTGTGTGAAAAAATTTTTTTACGCTTTTAGTACCCAGGTATTTTGGCCAGGAAAGCGTAATAAAGCGTACGGGTATTTTATGAAAGCGTAAGCGTAAGCATAAGTATAAATACCCATTTACCCGGGTATTTCGGGTAAGCGTAAATACGCTTTCGCAACTCTGCAATCAACTACTACAGTAGCGATGTTAGACACACCGGTCTCTGCGAGTCCTTAGAAAGGGCACCTGGCGTTATGAAAACAGCCTTATGTCAATTTGTGATATCATTAAGCAGGTGAAAAAGAAAACGATGCAGAAAAGGGGAAGGAGAAAAGGGCGCCAAGCGCAAATGGCGCCATTACAGGGCGCTAGCGCCATGGCTCCATTCGATCACTACTAGCAGGCTGGCACCCTGATTGGACTTGTCTCGTCTTGTCTGTTCATCGATTTTGTATTTTTACATTCTGCAAGTTGTCAAATGATTCAAAGTGGTATCTGAAATTACAAAATAACTGATAACTGATTTCCATTGACAAATTTGCTTGTCAGCTGTTTGATTATTGGTGAGTGTGGAGCACAATTTTTCTGTGACTTCATTCATCAAAAAACAGTCACATGAGCAGGGTTGGCAAAATCTCAGAAAAAAATAAAAATAAAATTAAAATAAAATGGAGAATTGAAGAATACAATAAAATAAAATAAAATGGATAATTAATAAAATAAAAATACAATTTTACTAAAAATCAAATTTTTGTAAAAAATTTAGTAAAATTTTACAAAAATTCCAATTTTTGTACAATTTTAGTAAAATTTTACAAAAACTCCAGTGTATGTAAAATTATATAATAAGTTTTCTATCCTGTTGCTGATGTTTCTAGCTGCGAATTTGCAGAACTGGTGCGTTGTTGTTGCTTTCATTGTTGTGATTGAAAAATATTTTTGCTCAAAATTGCAAATTTTCATATCTTTTTATATATTTTCACCTTAAAAATCACTAATTCATGTGATCTTTACCATTTTGAAAAAAACTACCGTATTTGCTAGAATAATCCCCCTGGGGGATTATTATTTCGTCAGACTATTTTGAGGGGGGAACTAATCGAGGGGGGGAATTATTCGAGGGGGGGAATTATTATTTCGTCAACATTTTCAACCATGTTTCTATCAACTCATTTGATGAAATCTGCTTTATTCACACAAAAACGTGCCATTTTTGTTTAAATTGGGCACAATAAATTGAGCAAATTCTTTAAGGGGGGGATTATTCAAGGGGGGAATTATTATTTCCTCACTCGTCTTACAGGGGGATTATTCGAGGGGGGGAATTATTCAAGGGGGGG